>CABFWO010009958.1:0-10472 GCA_902155825.1 Timema genevievae
TCTGCAGTCATGTGAGGAGGTATAACATACCGCGCGGGGGTGAGCCAGTAAGTTGCTACCTTTCAATCTCGACGGAGGGTACATATATCTAAATTCTATTTAACCCATCCTTCCCCTATCACTGTAAATATGCGAATATCCCGGAAGGGTAGTAATACATGGTATACGGGGAATAAATAAGTATCTTGGAAATATCCAACCCACGATCCCTAGAAGAATAGCTAAGACCAGCCCTGGAAAAATGAAAGGGGATGGTTGGTATTACTGAGCGACTAATAAACACGCAACCCTCTATAAGAAGGACCAACCCTGGAGAAAAGGAAGAAGATGGTTGGTATTACTCAGCGACCATCAAACCCACGCCCTCTACAAGAAGAACCAGTCCTGGAAAAAAGGAAGGGGATGGTTGGTATTACTGAGCGACAGGCATCAATTAAGAGGCAGCCAGCACCATGGGGCCCCCCATGGATAACCAATTTCGCACTCGATTGTTTCTCTCTTGGCCGACTCTTCCCCAACGCTCCCCCCCTCCCTCTTCAGTGATAGAGACGGAGAGGGGGAGTGATTGGAACACGTCTAGTGAAGGGGACAGAGAATTTAGCGCCGTCTCAATGTACGGAGATTACACAGAAACACTTTATTTTAATGGTAACCATAAAAGTAAGACCTTCATTCAACTTTTCTATCTGATCCCTTGTTTTGGCAGGCAATTAGCTATATAAGTGAGGTCATCGAGGCCTTGTAACAAACTTGTAGTGATCTAAGAATCATCCTTTTCTTTGACCACGTCTTAGTATCCGTTCGGACTATATCAATTACAGTTACGTTAATAGGAGATAGATGTTCTCACATTTTAATTGCGTGAGAAATAATTTAGGAAAGGAAAAACCAGCCGCAATACACCCACCCAGATTTAGAACTTAGACCTCCTCGTCGACGGCAAACTGAACTAGACGAGCTTGACATTTAGTCCACGTGACCACAAATGTGGGCTCAAATAGCTCTCACTTTACCTGATTTAGTACTAAGAGAATACTATCTTTCCAACTACTCTATATCGTGGCTTCATCGGTAGCGTGTTTGCCTACTGAGACAAGGGTTTCGGGTTTGATATCCTTTCCCAGTGATAAATTTACGACCAGGGGCTGAGTGTTGTGTAAGTGGTATAATTAAGTTTATTTATAAGTCTCGTGCTGATATAACCAGTCGCTTAAGAAAGTACACGTTAATTACATCAAATAATAATAGTAATAATAATAAATGTTTCAAATCTACCGGGATTTGAACTAAAGTCTCTCGCATTTTGACTGGCTATAAGCAAGCCTCCCTCCCCCACTACCTTCCAGCAGCAGTGTCAGAATGTAACTTGAGTTGAGTTCTCTAACTGGACTTGAGCAATTTAACTTTGTAATATTATCATGTTTTAGCACCGTATATTATATACTACCTATTTAGGTTTTACGCAGATGTACAGTACTAATTACGCTAGTGAGTTAAGGATGAGGAAGTTTGAATCTAGAGGAAGTGTACCCGCATTTAAACTAACCTCAGTACACCCGACCAGGATTTGAACCCCAATCTCCCTGCCATAAGCAGTCTATTCTAAAATGAGATTTACGTCTTAGACCATGCGGCCACTGAAACAGGTAGTTTAATATTCATGAGCCACAAAACATAAAAGAAAATTGCACGTTAAACAGTTGGATTTTCGCAGTTATTCAATTACCAATTTAAACCCTAATGTAAAAAATATAGTACATGTAGATATATGTATTCGTTTTAAGGGTCCAATATTTGAATCTTTGAAAGTTTCCTCAGTGTTTTAAAAAAATTGATTTTCTAAACATAAAACAAGTTTTATTTTTCTATAGATTCATTCTGTATGGCCTACACATATTTGTATTTTAAGGAGCTATTTTAACAAGTAGATTAGTCTCCAGAGAATAACACTCATACGTGTCATTAGTTGATTTAATTTAGTAAAAGTAGTCAATAAACATCGAATTAAATTAGAGTAAAATCAATAAATTGTTAAATCTGTTTATAAGATAATGTAAACCAGATTGATAAAGGAATACATCTCGATTAAATCAGGTGATTATTTAAATACGGGCGTACCTCAAGTTTAGTAATTTTGTTCTTTCGTCGGTTTTCAAATTATGTAGATTTCCTCGCCCTTTCATCGCATTTCACCACATATCGCGCAGTAGTTTTTCCATGAAATGACCGTTATAATGTGAGTGGCGCTATTGACGTCATTTCCTGGTTTTAAAGTAGGCTAGAACACCAGGTAGCCTGTTACAGAGAACTTCTTAAGGAAAGGAAGAAGACACCAATGAAGCAAATGACCTTGCTCTCCTTTTAAAAGAAGTAACCTCCACAACCAACTACAATCACCCCTCCTCCCAGCCCTTTAGATTCCGAGCCATCAACCTCCACCCCAGTCCCTGTTAGATCTCTTTCAAAGTTCCCCTCTCTTAAAAGAATTATATCGAGTTTCTGCAGTTCTAAAGATGATTTTTAAAATCTAGAATCCCCCTAAATCACAAACATTCGAAACTATACATTGTATACTGTATTTATCATCTACAACTTATCCAAGAATAAATTCGAGGTATGAGTTTATTTGCGTATTTAAAAAAAATTAGGTTAGTTTCTTACAAGAGTGGTAGACAAGCTACATAACCATCTCCCCTTGAACTTTCTTAACGTCGCCGTGAGATACATTTCCAAGCAACCTTTCTTACACGAGGAGTAGACAAGTTACATAAACATTTCCCCTTGAACTTTTTCAACGCCGCCGTGAGATACATTTTAAAGCAATCTTTCATACACGAGTGATATACAGGTTATATAACCATCCTCTCATGATCTTAATTAATCTAACTTTAAGGTGGGGATGTAGGGAGCGCCAGAAAAGGCCGGTGATTTTGTAGTTTTTATAGCAAAACTTTTTTTGGACAAAATAAAAAAAATATTACTTCATTACAAACATAGAGTTTAGTTTTCTTCACAAAGTATTATCAACACTAATTGTTGAATATCTGTCATGAGCATAGCGGTATTTAAGGAGACACTTTTTAAAAGAAGAGAAAAAGTGGTCATTAAATTTCAGGACATCCTCGACAGATATTAAATAAATGTTTAGGTCACATTGTGAAGAAAATTAAACTCTATGTTTCTACTGAAGACATATTTTATTTATTTTGACCAAAAATAATTTTGATATAAAACTACAAAAGGCATTGACTTTTTCTAGCGTTCCATACATCCCAGCTTAAAGAGTTTGGCTTAGAATCCAGTTCACTTAAAAGGATTATTAAGACGCCAAATTGATATTCTTACTAGTTCATGGAATAGCTAGTTTTAGGCCTGTCTACGACAGGTTGATAATAATACTTGAACAAACTAACCTTCAATTGATAAGCACATGAAAGTTTGGGATTTGTTTGTAAAAAAAGTATCTCATTCAGCTATTACGTAAAAGTGTTTAAAGTGAGAGTGAACTAAATTAATTTTATTTTTAACAAATAAAAAAATCAGAAAAAAAATCTGGCTCCGGTAAGTTCTGTCTCGTGGTCTATACTATAGGTGTGCCAATTTTTGGATTTCTAAGTCATCTAGGGGCTTCTTGAGGATGCGGAAAGACACACACGCATTGTTAAATTATATTATGTAGATGTGTTATTCTAATAATATATACAAATTAGTTGTTGTCTGTCAGTTACTATTTCACGCAAAAGCCAGTACACCGATTGTGCTGAAATTTAGCATTGACATAGCTCAGATGTCTGGTTAACATGAAAGCTACTAAAATTTACGTCGGCCATTTTGGGGTAAAACGACGGTTCCAAAACACTACTTTTTTGTCTTAATCTTATCTTCTGGTTATAAGATTTCCGTAGGAGCAACTTGTATGTGTGGTTATACAGTTTATAAAAACTTTCCTTTTTTTTTTACAATTGACCATTCACAAATACCGCGATAATATATCGGACTATACGGATTTTAACTAAGTTAATGGGGTAGGGATGAGTAGGTGGAATTTAGAGGAAATATACTTGAGTGAGCATGGAGGGAGAATATATAAACTTTTCAGGAAAACAGCACCCTCAATAACCCCAGACTTCCCATAGCCGACAAACCAAACTATAAGGGCTTGCTGATTATTCCGCACGATTCAGTTTATTTTTAATAAAAATATATATAATTTAAATATGTATTTTTCTCACAAAAGTTTAAATATCCTACCATTATGTCTAGTCCAATTTTCATAGGAATAATCTTATCCAACAGCTAGAAAAGTTACTATATCTACTTTCATGCATTCATACGTGTATTAATGTAATTTGAAGTTGTCCCTTATCATATATAATTATTATCAATACGTATTAAATAACAATACTAATATTGTTAAATGTTAATAATGTTCACTGCAAAACAAATGTGACTGTATTATCTAAAAAGTTATTCATATGAAAATTTGACCGTAAAACCTAAAACGTTCTTTACAAGGAAATTTTGTAAAAAAATAAAAATTTAATCAAATGTTATTTTTGATTTTATTTCAGTTTCTGAGTAAATCCCACAAAGGCGTCTTAAAATTGTCCTCGTTACTTGGTAAGAGTCAAGAGGACGTTGCCAGACTTAATTTCCCAATTAAAGCTTTCCACATCTGCTCTGATGGGGCTCCCGGTGTGGAGGGAGAGAGGTAGAGGAGCCTGGCAGGGCAGTAATGAAAATGAGGTCCATCGGAAAGGATGTATACGGTATCCATCTTCTCCTACATGAGCCAGGTCCATCCTGGTTCACTTGGTGGGTTGAAATGTGTCGCTAAGGGTTGGAAGATGTGACGGTGGATTGGCGGGAAAAACGTCAAGATCGTTTAGACTGATTTTCTCATGACCAGGAAGGTTGAGTTAGAATTCATCCTTGAGGAACTCTATTGGTTTTATTTTTATTTTTTGAAGTGTTTTCCAATATTTCTCTCCACACAAATACAGGTTTATTTCCTATACATTTTTAGTTTCATCATTCTTACACACTAGTTTAAATATCTAAAACGGGTAGTGAGGTGCGATGACAAGGAAAAAGGTTACGAATTTTAAGCAATGTTACTTTATGTGACTTATTTAAATATATTTAGGACGTCATGGTCAAATGGTAATGATAAACGTGTTAGCGGACATTTTACACGGAAATGTTTGTGCGCCTACCACCAACTAATCATGGTCCTCCAGTTATCTCGCTTATTATTTCCCCAAATATTTCAAAAGGTGTGTGTGTGTGTGTCTAGAATCAGGCTGTTCCCGTGTCTAGGCTGTAATTTTACAACTAAACTGTAGTTGGTCAAATATGTAACATCGATACTTAATTTAATAATATAATTATGGTAACATTATATGTAGGTTACATTTAATGATCAGGTGACATATTATTCTAAAATATTGATGGTTGGGTCAACACCTTTCTTTTTAGAGTTTGTGACGAGTTCATTTTTAATAGTCCAGGAAATATTTAGGGTTAGTGGGTTATTTACGAGTGTTTTAAAAGATATTAGGTCAATTTTCATGTGAACGTACCAAATGCAAATGGGTGACTAATGAAGAAGATCTAAGAAGAGTAAATGGAAAGAGGGTCATCCTGAAGGTGATTCTACAAAAAAAAGCCAATTACTCGTAGATGGATTACATTATGAGAAGAAGTGTCTTATTGAGTAATGTCATAGAAGGCAAAGTGCTAGGGGAAAAAAAAAGATCACGAAGACCATAATTGCAACTGATGGATGACTTCAAACAATAATATGAGGTTTCAGGATCTAAAAAAGGAAACCACCAATAGGCAATTCGGGAGGACTTGTATTGGACAAGGCAACGGATCTGTCGAAATACAGAACACCTAATAATATGCCAAATGGGATGTTCTAATACAATTTCTTTAGAACTGCTTTGATTGTGCCCTTCTTTGATGGGAAGATACTCTACCCGGGTCATCAACGAGAGAGATATAGTAATTAGGATGACTTTATCATGTAGAAAATATCTTATAGTTACCCATTACAAGACTATTTTGAAATGAAAAAGATTCGTTATATCAATCGTGCTTTCGTCGATTTAAGGTTGCAGGAAACCGAAATTTAGTGCTATTTCTGGACATAGCTTAGTCATTAAGTTAATCGGTTAACCGAGAGTGGAATTGGATTTCAAGATCCAGTACAATTTTCATAAGAAGGGATTTTTATAAAAAACACAAACTTTTTTGTGCCCAACATTGATAACATTTTATTGTATACCTAATAATTATGGTTATTTAATATTATAATAATATCTATCAAAAGTGACCGTGGTAGATCACATGACTTGACGTATGAATAAGTGAAAGTATATATCTTTCGTTTCAAACGGAAATACTTAGTAGAGTATATTTTTCATAGAAAGATTATGGTAGCCATAAAAGTTCCTAGATCTAATTTGATTAATTAATTATTTTAGCTCATGTGATCTACATATGTCACTTTTGATGGATATTATCAATACCTAAATTGTTATTAGTTTTGGTTGCAAAAAAACAAAAAAAAAGTGTTTGTATTTTCTAAAACGCCCTTCCTACGAAAATTGGACTAAACTGAGGATTTTCGATCAAAGCCAATAAAGAGACAACACAATGCGCTGTCTTTTTAGATTTCTGTTTAAGAGCTTCATCAACTTCATCATCATCATAATCATCGAGATCAATGTATTCCACCCACTACGTCGTTACTTCAAATAAAAAGGATGGTGAAAGGAGGAGTAAAAGAAAGGTTTGCCTAACTCTGGTTGAGTTGGTAGCTCTGACGAAGGTCTCCCTCACCTGGTAAGGTTGATAATTTGAGCGTCACCTCGCGTTTAACTCTTGGAGTGTGGACGTGTCTCTCTGCAGACGTCACCCCCTCTCCTTTCGTAACCCCACCACCAACCCCCCTCAGACTTGTGTTAATTACCGCCCTGTCACGACCAGGAGACGTCCGCCTCAGACATCCACCGCCTTCCTTGCCTCACTCGGACAGCATTCCAATACTGCCAACTGCTGCAACCCCCCACCATCAGGAGCTGCCAACATACCAAGGTTACATCCCTCCTATATGTCAGGGTAGTTCATTTGGAGGCGCTAGGATCAGCTGGTCGCCAATTTTAAAAGCGTCAACAGTTAATATGTTATATAATATAATATCAAAAATATTTTTTTTATAAAAAACTCCATACAAATAATAATAATAATTGTGTGGATAAAAACAATTGTGCGATATGATAATACAAACTTTCTTATAAAGTTTTTTGTTACTAAGATCCCAAATTTTACTTTTTTAATCTCTTTTCAGATAACTATTCTTCTACGAAGTTTTTTTTATTGTTATGACAATAATTTGAAACATTCTTGTAATATAAATTTCAAACAATATTGTTGTTACAATTTTAAAGGAAATTCAAATTTTCAAAAATCTTGCAGTAGAAAAATAGCAAATAGATTATTTTTTTACTATATAAAATACTCCCTTTAATATATATGTTGAACAAAATCGTTAGAGACATATTCGAAAAATTTAAAAATTTATAAAAATGATTTGTTTGTAAACAGCCCCTAATTTTAGGTCTAAGACCAATATAACGATATGGCCTTGAGGTATGATCATCCAACACATAAATATAAAGTTTAAAGACGTTGCCTAGCTGTGGCGTCACTGCAAGTTAAGATAGGATTTCCCAATTTAATGTATTTGCATATTGTTTTGTGTGTTTTAAAGATCAAATATTCTTACATTGTCACAAAATTATTGTTTTTATCTTTAAGTAGATTTTTGTAAATGTGTTTTTTAATTAAATCTTCTACAACTCAGGTTATTTAGTTTATACATGGAAATAACCAGTTGGAATCTTCCTGCTAAGATGTACATTTTAAAATTAAGTGGGAGAAAATGTCTATCTAGAATAGAGAACAAGAAAAAGATAATTTAAAAAATTCAAGTTAATGCTTTCCAGGCACAAATAGTAGAGTGAGTGCTAATACTCGTCAGTGGAATAAGGCAAGTGTTAACAAGTGTAAACAAGAGGCCTTAAAGGGTGACTGCTAATTTTCTTCCATCTCTTTCTATTTCGTGCATTGGCGTCTAAGTGTGATAGTGCAGTGCTAAAGATGGGGTGCTATTGAGCGTGAGTTTAGGGCAGTATTTTCGAAGTTTTATAGCATAAACATATATTTGGCCAAAATAAATCAAATATTTCTTCTATAGAATCATAGAGTTTAGTTTTACGCACATGCTCATCTCAACAGTTCTTTAATATCTGTCAAGGGTGTCCTGGAATTTAGTGACAACTTTTTCTCTGCATTTAAAAAGTTTGTCACCAAATGCCTCTATGCTCATGAGAGATATTCAAGAACTCTTGAGATTAGCATGTGCAGAAAGCTAAACTCTATGCTTCTATAGAAGAAATATTTGATTTATTTTGGCCAAAAAATGTTTATGCTATAAAATCTTCAAAATTAATGCACTAAACTGGTGCACCCCACCTTAAGTGCCTCATGTTAAGAAGCAACCCGCCTTCAAATTCACCCAAGTAGGCAACGTCGTTAATGCAGATCCCCCCCCTGACTACCGAGAAAGGGCAGTGTGAAATCTTCAAGGAGAAAGAAAGAAAGGCACCAGTGACTCGTGTGGTATGAAGTGTGCCTGGAATGTTCGGGCTTCTCCGCGAGGCTGCGGAAGACAGAAGACTCGTGAAGAAAAGGGGGAGGGATGAAGGGTGTTGGAAGGGTGGCGAGACGAGAGAAAAATGCCCCTTTAATGCTCTTAGNAGGGATGAAGGGTGTTGGAAGGGTGGCGAGACGAGAGAAAAATGCCCCTTTAATGCTCTTAGCCTTCACGCTAGGGGTAGCAGTAACTCTGGAAGGGGCGGAGGGGTCCTTCACCCCCTCCACACCCCGTTTTTGCAAAGTGGCAACGAGAATTTAGTGACGCTGGAGCCTCCACTACCACCACACGTCCAAACGTGGCTGTTTCAAGGAAGGAAAAGACGCGTTTTGTTTTATAAAGTAAAGACATTAGGAAGAGTAGGAAGGAGGGGAGTGAAGGGAGGTTCAGGGGGTCGCCGGGTGTTACACAACCTCGACTTTAACGCTCCCAGTGGCCGAACTAATGAAACATACATCAAGTGTGTGGGGGACTCTTAGTATTTTTAAAAACAAAGTTCCAAGCTCTACAAATGGAGACAGTTGCAGCTACTTAGCTGTGTATAACTTTCTTTTTTCTCGCTCTCTTTACCTATATATATATATATTCCCCATATACCCATACGTCCATCGACTTATCTATTAATCCATACATCTATCCATCTATCTATATATTAAGTCATCCATTTATGTATCTATTTATCAATTCATCAGTCCTTCCATCTATCTTTAAATTCATTAATTAATCCATCCATATATCTATTTATAAATCCATCCATCCATTTATCAATCCCTCCATCTATTAATATATCCATTCATCCATCTATCAGACAATTTTATCCATCCATCAATATATAAATCAATCCATCCATCCATGTATAAATCTATCAATCCTTCTATATATCTCTTTATAGTATTTTAAGCACCTGTAAAAACCATCTTTGGAACATCATTGGTATTAAATACAGCATTTAAATAAGTCGCATATAGTCGAGCTGGAAAACAAATTTTAATGATAAAAACTTTAAAATATTTCGTAAAAGAGTTTATTCATAAGCTAATCATTGGCAAGGGTAGCACTATTTTAACTTTTAGGCGAGTAGATACTGCGTGAATATTTTATTTCCTTACCATTGTATTAATATATATAATTAAATGTGAACTTCTGTGGAGTCTCTTGGCTTTTTTTAAAAATCACCATTGATTACTACCTGTCCAGGCTACACGCATTTATGATAATTACCCTAATGTGGTAAGGAAGAAGAAGGTTGAATTTAGAGTTTATATATTCACATTTTCGTGGAAGGCGAGTGGAAAACCATTTAGAAAAACCCACCCTTATTAGACCCAACTGGAATTATAGCCCAGGTCTCCACAGTAATCAGCAGGACAGTCTAACACGAGAGTGACGCCTTAAACCATTCGGCCAATGAAACGAGGTTGAAATTATTCCTTAGTCCAAGTGAATGGAGATATTCCGTTCTTCCAGCAAGTGGTATAACTAGAACCTGGGCTGTGTTCGTATCCAAATTTAATACTAATTTTAATATTACATTGAGATATAATGTGAAATTAGTGACCACGTGCCATTCGTTGGCCGATGTTTGCTCTTTAAAAACTAACTAATGAGTACATAATGATTTGTTTGTAAGTCGATGACATGCACCTTGAAGGGGCGTGCAATAGGGTGGAATGAAAAAATATTTTTTTAAATTCAAATGTCTAATAGCGATATAAACTTGCCTTTTACTAATGTAATGAACTGACTA
>CABFWO010009959.1:0-10468 GCA_902155825.1 Timema genevievae
TTAACCAGTGCAGAAAATTATTAATACCCCCTACCAGTATCATGGATATAACATTAAGTTTGATACTGAAAGCTGCTGAACTCTTGCGATCACAAGCAAAACTACTTTTTAAATGAAATCAAAATAAATACAGTTTTCAATTGAAATGTGTTGCTCTCTTTCACGCCCTCACACTGCGAGGTTTTTTTATTTAATATTTACTAGAGCTATAAACAAGCAAACCAAATGTTCCTAACCCGTAGCCTGCTCGCACGTGTACCGAAGTGTATCAACAACAGTATAGTCAGACTAAATAAATTTGACACAAGCTGAAATTAATCACTCCAAAAAACCATGCAATAAAGCAGGATCATTACAGTACTCCCCTAGTTTCTGCGTTATTTTTAGAAGAAAAATGAGTCAGGAAGTAATTCGGTCAGCTTGTTTTTACATTGAGCCCTTTGCAAATCTTATGACACAACTATATCTTATATATTTTTTAAAAAACTAGAAAACCTATGGATTGGTCACATAGAGTAGCGGCAGGCTAAGGTGCGTAGTGTTCATCAATCATTTGACATATTTTAAAATGTTTATCATTTACTTTACCACTTGTGACTGGTAAACTGAGTCCCATGATCAGATACAATAGTCTGGGGTGTCCCTACCTCATCAACATAATGCTGAACAATTTTATTGGATACTGCTATTGCCGTGGCTTTTCTATTGGGGTACAGCTTTACGTACTTAGTGCAGATATCCAGAACTACAAACAGATACCTCACACCCCTGATACTAGCTGGCAGTGGGCCATAATGATCAACAAAAACCAATTGCAATGGCTTCTCTGCTAACACATTCTTCATCATTCCTTCATATTTAATATTAGGTACTTTGTTCTTCTGACATATCTCGCACCCTTTTAAAACTTTGGCTATTGTTTTTCTCATGCGAGGAAAGTTACAGGACTCCTTTAGAATTTTAAAACATCTACTTACCCCTACATGTCCACTATCGTCATGGCAACTATTGATTACAAATAAAATTAGTTCTTTGGGAATTGTTCATACATTGCCTGTTGAGGTTTTTTGAAACAATACACCTTCATATATTTGATATTTTCCTTCAAATTCTACCTTAGGGTTAGTTTTTTCTAACTCTGCAATGATTACTCCTAATTTAGAGTATATTCTCTGCAATTGAGGTAATTATGCCCTAATCCTCTTATCTTCCTCACTGAGTGCTCTTCCCCTTCTTCTTTGAGCTAGCACCCGAAATTCAGTGTCTCCTGCTGGCTCGACTACTCCTTCAGGAGGATACCGCGATAGTGTGTCGGACACAATCTGTTCTCGGCCTGGAATGTATTGGATTTCTAAATCATATTCTTGCAAAAGGAGGATACATCGAGTCAGCCTACCATGTAACAATTTGCATTTATTTATGAATATTAGGGCCTTATGATCAGTATACAAAGTAACTTTTCTCCCACATATGTATATGCAAAATTGTTGGCATCCAAATACGATGGCTAGCAATTCTTTTTCCGTGATGGTGTAGTTTAGTTCTGGATCATGGAGTACTCTACTGGTGAAAGCTATAGGGCGCCTGTAACTCTCACCATAGATTTGATATAACTCTGACCCCACAGCTTGTCCACTGGCATCACAAGAGATACACATAGGCTGCGACAAATCTGGGTGTTTCAACATGACTGTCTTGATAAATTGTAGTTTAATGGTTTATATTGCTGCTTGCTCGGTTTCTCCCCAGTTCCACTGTGAATCTTTCCTAATCAACCTCAATAAAGGTAACACTAAATCCGAATGGTTTTTTACAAATTTTCTGTAATAATTAACTAGACCAAGAAAACTTTGAAGCTGCATTTTGTTTTTGAGGTTGGGGAATTCTCTAATGGCTCTGGTTTTTTCTTCCTCAGCTTACCCTGAGGAGATATCACATGTCCCAAGAATGTTATCTCTCTATACAAAAAAAGATGATTTCTCTAAGTTGACTGTCATCCCCCCTAACCTCAACTTGTCCAACACCTGTCACAATTGACTCAGATGTTCCTCAAAGGTTTTGGAGGCGATTACCATATCGTCCACATACAAAGTTACAAAATCCAAAACTTCAGGTCCTAAAAAAGTTTCCAACCCTCTAATAAATTTGCTCGTTGAAACAGAAAGGCCAAAAGGCATACGCTTGAAACAGTAAGTCCTGCCATTGTACAAAAATGCAGTGTATTTTCGGGAATTGGGTTGTAATGGGATTTGCCAAAATGAGGATACTAGATCCAGGAAACTTAAAAACGTGCAGCCCTCAAACCTCTGAATAAGTTCACTAGCTGGTGCTGGTGATTCATTATCAGCTACCAGAATCTGATTAAAATTTCCTAGCATAAAGACATAGAGGTACTTTCCCATTTTTCTTTTTTATGATGACTAAATGATTTATGACGTCAGAGCTACATCTCGCTATAAATCCCCATTCTAGCATATGTTCCAATTCTTTCTCTACAGCTGCTCTCAAAGAAATTGGAACTGGATAAGATTTATTAAGATAGGAACTTGTATCTCTTACCTCTAATTCACAATAGTAGAGTTTATTTAGTCCAGGGACCTCTGAAAATACCATCTTGTTTTCCCATAATACCTTTAGTAATGACTGATTTTGTTCTTCCGTTGTTGACGAAATTGAACAAACTTTTTGTTCAATCTGTTCTCATGGTACACTGGCATGGTTCATTTTTATCTTTTGCAATTTGCTGTGGTCTGCTACATGGCCCCGTTTATGTTCCTCTTTCTCCTGAATCATGAGTCGATTTGAGCTTAATTTACCCACAAAAGGAATCTGCATATTATAGTGTTCTTTATTTATTGATATCTGTTTCGTCGGATAATTTATGCTAACCTCAAAACCTATTAACCAATCAAACCCTAGAATCATGGGCACATTTAGACCTTCTATTACCAGTACAATAATAGTAATGGTTTTTTCACCAATCATGACGTTATTGAGTACCTGTTTTTTGACCTTTTTAGTCTTCTGACCAGTGGCACCTATCACAACAACATTACATACTGGTAACATGGGTATCTCTAAATCTGGATTTTCTTTCTCAATTTTACTTAAACAATCCTGTGACATGGCCGTTATTTCCGATCCCGTGCCTATAAGCAATTTTATTTCACTGTTCCCAATTTTTCCCTGAATCTCGGGTGAGATGGCTTTACAAAATTCTTTTTCTCCGCTGCTTTCATATAGTAAATCCTCTTTTGGATCACCCTGTGATATTCTGTTTTGCTTCACATGGTCTAAATATTTGTCCTGCTCAATGGTCCTTTCACCTACCCTAATATCTTCCACATGCGGACCGCCACGTGAAATTGCTACTAGTTTTCCTGCTTTGCCCTTTCTGGAATTGACTGTAATTCATCAACTTGATTAGGCCGATACACTTCTGCCATTACAGTTCTTGTTTGACCTCTTCAATCATCTTGTCTCTGTCCCTGATCATTATTTAGGGTCCCTCTGGGTGTTTGTTCTCTGTCCCTTGGTTGGTGATATGGTTGATTGTATCCCTTAGGTCCTTGATTGTGATCATATTGCCTATACTGTCCCTGGTAGAATCGTGGACCATTTTCTTGGTTTCCCCTGCTCCTATCTCCTTGCCCTCTCTCCCAGTATTGTGATGGAGGTGGTGTTCTGCTTTCTCTCTGAAACTGATAATTTGTTCTACCTTGTCCCTGTGGATGGTATTGACCCTTAAATTTCTGGAAACTTGACCAATTTGGTTTACTTTCTCTCACTGCACTTTTCTCTGAATCTGAAGGTAAGTACCCATTTTGTGTTGAATCATGTTCCTGCACATCCCCTAAATATTCCCACTCTCTAGTTCTTTGACATCTATCATCAAATGCATTTAACACCCGCTCCATGTCTTGAAGGTTCTATAAATTCGCGCCAATAAGAGCATCCTGTACATTTTGAGGAAAATGATATATTAAATGTCCCATGAGCCTATCATCCTCTATCGGATATTTCAAGTACTTTGCTTGTATCTTATATTTGTGAAGATATTCACACATAGTTCCTGCTCTAACACTGTATTTATCATTGAAAATCTGCTGCAAAAAGATATCTTGTTTTACCTGTGACCAAAATTTTCCCAACAAAGCACTCTTTGCTTGCACAAATGTATCCCATTCTCCTTCTACAGAATTCAGCCCAGGACCTAGCTTCCTCTCTTAATCCTGATAACAAAATAGCAATCTTATTCGCTTCACTAAATCGTTCTCCTTCCAAAATACGCTCCACTTTTCGAATATATTAGATTGCCGAAATATTTCCTTTCTGCCCCTTGAATTTGGGAATTGAAGATAACATCTCCTCATTCATTCCTCTAAACAAGACACTATTATGACAAACATGACTATCAACTTTCTCTTTATTTTTGACTTCGTTAAATTTGCATTCTAAATCCTCCACTTTGTTTTGCAATTTCTCAAGATTTTTCATAAAGCTATCTTTTAATTTTTTGACCTTTTCCTCTATGCTTTCACCTTTTTGAGTCAGTACATCTTCTACTTGAGACGTAATATAATCCCTGTTCACATCTAGTTGACCCTCAAGTTCTAATCTAACCTTAGTGACTTCTCTTTCCAAGTTAGACTGAACTATTTTGACACTATTTTTTATGTGAACAATTTTGAACTCAATACCTTCTACCTTATTTTCTGTGCTTTTGACTGTCTCTATAAATTTATTTTCTTTCCCTTCTAATTTTTCATTCACTTTGTCAAGTCAATACCATGTAACAAAACATATTATCTACGCTAGTTAGTCGACCTGTCCCTAGGTGATTCGCCAACATCCGTTGATCGGTTACTTCGATGCTCTGTTGCTATTCTGCATTGTTGATGAAGTACCGACAGAAACGCCTTTATGTGTAACAGCTGCTCCATTGCTGCATCTGCCCCGCTGCTACATCTGCCCTTGAATTGGTCGGTTAGCACCTCTTAATTCCCCGTGTTCTTCGCGAGTATTTTATCGAGCCGTCGGTGAGCACCTCTTACTGTCGGTGAGCACTTCTTAATTTCCTGTGTCCTCCACGAGTATTTTATCAAGCCGTCGGTGAGCACCTCTTAAAATCCCGAGTTTACCGTGAGTGTTTTTTATCGTGACCCGCGATTGGGAAAGCCATTTGTCGCGATACGTTCTCGCGAACGATGTTAGCCCGGAAGAAAGACGGTTCCTTACGTTTCTGTGTGAACTTGAGGAAGTTGAATGATGTAACTATTAAATAGAGTTACCCGCTGCTAAGGGGTGAAACCGAACTTGAACTAATGAAAAACTTCAACACGGGATGTAAGGGAAAATGTGGCTTTTAATCTCCACCCGCAGCAGCGTCACTAACCTCACTAAAAATCACACATTTCCCGAGGGGCACTGACGTTAATAATGTCCCAGCCTACGACAACAAAACATATAACTCTAAACAAGTCAGGTAAATTTTCTAATTGACTTTTACTGGGACTATTATAGTCTTGCGCAACATATGGCTTAGGTGGAACCTGTGTAGTAAAAGTGGGGGACGTACATAGGCAATTCGGGTAGGAGGGTTCTCATGCTATATATAAGATGAACCTCCAGATATTCCATTTTGGCCAAAAGTGAACAATAAATATTAAAGGCTAAAGAAAATAGTTCAGAAAAAGAGGATGATTTACATGAAAATACATGTCACCTGATAAGAGGTGATATATTCTCCAAGTTTATCTCAATCCACATGCTCCTAAGTTATATTGAGGTTCAAGAGTTACGCAGCTTCAGAGATGACAAAAATAAACATTCGGAATGATTAATGTCGCCGTTGGAATCGATGGATAAATTTCCTGATTAGTCCTCCTAATTTCTCCTCGTTTAGAGCGATTCTAGCCTTTTCTCAGGGACTACCCAATAATATACTAACTAAAACTGTATGCGTCACAAAGTTGGATGTTGTACAAATACATAAAGATAGAAACTCTGCAACCCCTAAAAGTTTGAGTTTACCCACTTTGTTTAGATCCAGGAGAGATTTGAATAGGGCGGGACCGGATTGAGCATCACACATGGATACTAAACCTAAACAATCGTTTTCTATTTTACTCTGTGTCTTCGAGGAAGATGCAGGAGAGGTTAGGAATTTTTACTGGAAGTAGACACATGTTAAAAATGTCATCTGAATATGTCGTCATAGTATTAATTTCATTGGGAGATTTCAGGGGAGAGGGGTTGACTTAAATCAAAATGAGAATCAACACCGGGAGAATCACTGGACGTACTCACATATTACGACAACAAGAAACTTAACTGCATTAATGTAGCTTTGGAATGGGTTGCGAATATGCCTCAGGTTGATGTGTAAGTTAGAAGTAGATGTTAGTAATGTTTTCTTAAATATTATTTAATAGAGCAAAGCTTATCATTTCTCATAACAAAGCAGCCTTTTAGGAATGATTTACAATATATATCGTCCATATGATAGAAGTTAGGCTAATACAATAGAAGTACCTTTGGTACTAAATAACATAATAAGAGTTATTAATTAAATTATAAGTTACTTACTCATTCAAGAGTGCGCAAAAAACAAATCACCTGCCAGTTCCTTACGATAACAATAATTACTACTTAACATAAAAAGTTGTAACTCTAAATTTAATAGCAATCATAATCATAATCAACTAAAGAACAAGAATATTATTTGTTAACAAAGAATCATCATTTAACATTACTAATTCCCACATATATTAATAATATGATAATAGTATAATCGAACTTGTATGATTTAAATAATATAACCTCAGTCCCATAATATAGTTAGCGATTTCTAAACGCCAATTAAAAAACTATTAAAGTATGCGACCAAAAGTTAATTTTGAAAATATAAAATCAAGTATTTTAAGTTGGAACATTCAGGTCTCAATTTTAATTTAACAAACATCATAAGAAAGTATCGCAAGCTATTTAGCTTCTCCATTGACCGATGTCCCACCAAGAGTGTTTTTCCATTGCCACTCCCGGCAAGTTATACACACACTTCCAGCCCCAGAGAAGGATAGTAGGAATTTAGGTGGAGAGGAACATGAGGAGGTAATGAGGGAGGAAGCATATGATGATCCACCTAGTGGTAGCTCTACCTGACACACCCTCTTTCTTCCACATGAACTAATCTTTTAGCTCGGTCATTGCGTCATCAGGTCTTGCTTGGATTGTGTAGAATAGTCAAGACAACGCCATGTTCTGGCCTTGACCAACCTTGAACCTTATCGTGGCTCGTGAGTCCTAATTCATTTCTAGTAGGTGTTGGATATGTATTGAAACGTTTCTTGGTCGAGTTACCGTGAATAGCGGTAGTTATAGTGAGTAACAAATTAATTTGATATGTCCAATTTCGTCATAGATTATACTCGTAATTCATTGTGGAGGTGTAAAATAATGTTGTAACCAAAATGGGGTTTTTAGGAACCGGTTTTTCTCCCCTGGCCCAAAATAATTCCAAGGCCTTGCCCCGGCAAACGTTTGACAAATGGATGTCTTTAAGATATTGGAGTTGTCCTCACATGAATTAATTTTTTTAAATTATACTCCTCTAAAATCTATTTGAAATAGTCCTCCCTCAATTTCTTAGAAAAATATTGTTGCCTCTAGAATATATTTATAGAGGTCCTTCCTAGATTTTAAATGGTAATTTGATTCCTTTCGATTCCTTTGTGTGTTTTAATCATATGATAATTGAAAATATATAAGAGGGGAGTGAAATAAATCTATAGGGGAGAAAATTTATTCCAGAATGAAAAAATATTTTTAGTGGGCAAAGTTACCCACAAAACACCCGAAAATCCTACTCAGCCAGTTATGCCACCAATTATAGGCTACCTTTATTTAAGAAGTGCTAAAAGTTAATTTTAAGATTTAGAGGGAGGTAACGCGATGTAAGTTTCTAATATTAATGTTAGCAAAATTTTTACACTAAACTCCCTATCCTTAATTTCCGTAAAATAAACTCTAGAGGCACGTAATTTTCGTTAGTTTTCTTTCCTTCCGGCATCTGTAATCCCCCTCCTTAAAATGTAGCCCTGGACACGACCTTATTGAATTTTATTTCACTTGTTCTAGGAGAGTAAATAAAATATCAGATATGTTTATTATGATTTAAATTACTCCATGATATTTATTACAAAGTTTATTAAGTAACTATTCATATGTGTGTGTGTGTGTAGAAAACTAAACAAAGGATTGACACAAACAAGAATTAATTACTGAGCATTTGATAGGATTGAACTCCTGTCCACTATATGTTCAATCGGCCAGGCTCCCCAATAATTCAGTGACGTGACTCAAACCCAAGACTCTGAACCTGTATTCAGCTCAGAATAGAGAGGGAGTGAGAGAGAATGATAGCGGGTGAAAGCCCTCCAACGATTTCCGGTTCGGCATTGATCTCAAGGCGCAGGAAGGTCATTACTACAGTTCGAAGCAAACAGGGGCGAGTCGAGCTAGGTCTGATCACATTCATGAGATCTACCCACCCACTATCAAGATTGAGTCGAGTTAATCGATCGTTTTAATTGAGGCGCTATATATTTAGGCACCACGTCTTACTACCCATTCGGGTTTCATAAACTTACTAATAACGCTAATGTGTTAAGGATGAGGAAGGTTGAATGTAGAAGAGGTGTATCCGCATTTGTGGGGAGGGAGAGTGCAACACAACTTAGAAAAACCAACCTCTTTGCACCTAAATTGGGTTAGAGCCTCGATATCCCCTTTTTTTTCATTCCAGTAATTTGTACCTTCTTAGACTATTTGGGCACTGAAGCGGGTCGCAATATATTGATTTACTGGAAAATTGTTATTACATTTGACAGAGATATTACGAACGACTAAATGTAATGGGGTAGGAGTGAATATTGTAAAGAAGATAAAATACACGAACATTATAATTTTTTTAATAATTCAATTACGTATTTGGGGCGTTACCATTTACAACACATTACACATGAAAGTAAACCCCTTTGTGCTATAATGCATCAACGTAGCTAGGTGTGTATCACTATTAACTTATTAATTTACTCACTAAATAGCACGTTTACTCATTCAAAATGGACGATAATTCAGACTTAAGTCGTGTGTATATGGATCAAATGTCAAGCTCATCCAGTCTAGTTTACTGGTACGGTAAGGTTAGGAAAATATTTCGTCAAAGATACTATTTATGTTTTTTCTTAAACTGTTTCCCAATCCCCCCTTGACAAAAATACAAGATGTAAATACATCTAAATTCTCAAACTCAAACAAACTTACATAAAACAGATCTAAAAATAGTAGCTTATAAAAGAAATATAAAAACATATAGAACTGAATAATTCTTCTTCTTCTTTGATTCTTCTGATAGCTAGCTGTTGCTTATAAATTATATTATAAAGAATATTTGGTATATATTTTAGTGATGTGTTCATTGGCGCAGGAAAGGGAGGGTACGGGGGTAAATTTTGCCCCTCCCCTCTAAAAATCGAGGTGTGTGAAAAGTATTATTTTTACCCACCCCAAAATAATATAGTAAAACTATTAGATAATGTAAAGATCTTGTTGAGGAAAGACACAAAGTTCACACTAAGGTAGAATAGTAAAAATAAAATGTGCTTTGAGCACACACTGATTGAAAACTCTGATAGTGATACCAGTTACATCAATTCAAGTTATGAGATCGTTGACATAGCAATATTTTGGATTTGTGGAAGTATACCAAGCAAATG
This sequence comes from Timema genevievae, assembly GCA_902155825.1. NCBI lineage: Eukaryota > Metazoa > Arthropoda > Insecta > Phasmatodea > Timematidae > Timema > Timema genevievae. Next base: position 9,780 of record CABFWO010009959.1, read on the forward strand.
TGGATGAATTGCTCCAATCCTACTCAATAGAACTCGCCAATGAAGATCTTCAAGAAATGGAAAACGGCATAAAGGATGAAGAGGAAGAGCCCTATGTTGATGAGATTATCAAACAACCTCAACAAATCAAATTGCTGAATATTTTAAGTACATTGACAGTGCAATTAGAATCATTGAAGAGAAGGATCCTAGCATGGGTAGAAGCGCCAAAGTTGCCAGAGAGATTGAGTTAATTGGCTTGCTACAAAGCACTTTATAGAGAGGATGAATGCTGCCCGTCAGTTGAGTCTTGACCATTTCATCAAAAAAGTTGAAAATCTTCAGTCTAATGACCCAGGACCTTCATGACAGCAAGAGCTGTCAGGCAAGAGTCTTCAAGAGAGTAGGAGCTTACCGTCCCAGGGCCTTCCAGAGAACAAGAGCTTACAGTCCAAGGTACTTCAAGAGAGAAAGAGCCTACCGTCCCAGGGCCTTCGAAAGAGCAAGAGCTTAGAGTCCAAGGGACTTCAAGAGAGCAAGAGCTTAGAGTCCAAGGGACTTCAAGAGATCAAGAGCTTAGAGTCCAAGGGACTTCAAGAGAGCAAGAGCTTAGAGTCCAAGGGACTTCAAGAGAACAAGAGCTTACAGTCCAAGGGACTTCAAGAGAGCAAGAGCCTACCGTCCCAGGGCCTTCAAGAGAACAAGAGCTT
>CABFWO010009960.1:0-10468 GCA_902155825.1 Timema genevievae
CAAAAAGATAAATCTGTGCCGGGAGATACGCAAACAAAAGTAGAACTTTAAATTATTAAGTTTTATTTAAAACTATTTGTTTCAGTTGTAAAGATTATTATATGTTTTGTGTTGGTCAACCTGCCACATAATTAAGAAGAAAACAATGTCTGCTTGGCGGTCATTGAAGTTTCGCAAGATAGACTCAATTTAATTAGTGTAATTATTGTAAAGTATTTTAACATATGATGACGCCTTCTTTAAATTTTTTACGATATAAGATACTTCTTATAGTAGTGGTTGTTTTCATTCTTTGGCAATCTTCAAGGATGCTACCGTCTTTCAGTTCTTCTCCCCTGGAGGTTTGCACAGTGAATAGCTACTTAAGAAGATTAAATTTTTAACAAGCTGGTCAACTCTTTGTTACAAACTTGTTAATAATTTCCTAAGGACGTCTGTTAAACTAATTTTAGTTCTAGGCTATTCATACCTTTAATATTTAAGTCTTTTCATATTAACTGGTGACATATGCTTTTTATTAAGCCCCTTCTATAGACTAAGTATCTGTAAGGCGTGTAGTGTATGGTGCGTAAGAGGTAGACTCCATATTAACGGATTTCCTTCTCTATAAAGATCTTACCACTCCGGAGAAGTTGACTAAACTTTAACTTTCTAAGGACTAGTCAATCACAGCAAATTAAATAAGCCCTATGTGTGTGCATCAAAATGAAATCACCAATAGCAGTGAAAGTATCCATTGCTATGGAAACAATATTTTCTTGAAATTTTAAAAACCCTGGAAAGCGTGACATCTCGGAAACCATTTTCTGAGAAATACAACTATCTCAAAAAGAGGGCATCGTTTTGGTAGGTTTTAAAAACTTCTCATTATTCGTCTCAATAACCTGCTCACAGATCACGTCTGCTTGCGCCTTGCTCTAGAATCTAGACAATTTTCTTCCAAAGAACTTAATTGGATGTAGTCTTCAACATTCTCATTGTTTAGCACTGTCACATGACTAAGGGTACGAGTGTTTAGATGCAATATTTATTTCTAAAGACCATTATGAACTTTAGGACTACACAAATGCGAAGCTTATGAACTCAGTAGAGCCGGCTTTTTGGTATTTGACTTTACTATACTTTACTATAGTGTGAAGCTCCCCTTACAATTTTTGAACATCCAATGGAGATATTAGGTAATTGTTAAATATACTAGCTCAAGGTTCACCCCCCCAGTATTTTATTCAACAAAACCAATATTTGTTTGATTATGACTGTACATGTGTGTATGTGCTACAACAGAAATAACTGTATGTTGGTACAAACACAGACAAGTAGTTGGTAAAGAGTGGACATAAACATTCTCCTTAATTCCCTATGTTAGGTACTAGTATTGTGTCATGTAAGCTACTTAATCATTTAACAGTGTTTTCGTGCACCTGGGGAAAAAAAAAATTGATTTTTTTTATGTCTGGAAAGGTAACCGAAAAATTTAGAAAGAAAAAAACTAAATAAATACAAGAATATTTATAAATTTGGGATCTTAAACTGCAAACTTTAAAGATAGTCCCTTGCATAGGCCTGTACATAAGCATGTTAATTTTAATATATGTCTTATCTTCCCCCCCTCCTTTCTTGTAAATAAGCATGTTAGTGTGAATATATGTCTTATCTCCCGGCACACCCCCACCCCCCTTTCCCTATTTCTCTCCTTGAAACCTTGGGTTGCACCAATGGCATGACTTGACCGACCTCTTGGTCTAGTGGTCAGCGCCCCTGGCTACTGATTTAGAGGTCCCATGTTTGATTCTCGGCATTACAATATTTTTCCTTAAAGAGGAACTATTATTATGGTCACCACGGTCTGATTTAAGTTAGGTTTAAGATTTCCACATCTTTATAATCACTATCATCATGTCATCTAGTTTCGTTTGACGTGTAGAAAACTTCTCTTCCCACAGAGCAGCTAAAAGTGTACATTTAGGGCAACTTAACTAGATACTGTATTTCTCAAGATCAAATATGGCATACACTTAAAGGCATGACTTTATAATCTAGTCATTTTTATGAAAAACTAAATTTCATTTCTCTTTAACTTAGACTACTCTCTAAATTAAATTTAAAGTATATGGAAGAATAAGAATGACTTTTAAAAACCTGAAAAATACGGAATTTAGTGTAGTAAAATAGTAGAAATCCTGTTTAAAAACTACATGAAAAAGTTTTTTGTTAAAGATATGAATGCTCTGCTTCCCCTCCTCATCCAATTCTACTAACCCCCTCCTCCCAAATGTAATACTATATAGGGTCCTAGTTGTTCGACCATATATTTTATGAATAGTAGGCCATACCCGCTTTGGTGGCCGCATGGTTTAAATCATCGCTCCTGTAAAAGACTGGACTGCCGATGACAGGGAGATCAGATTTCGAATTCTGGTCAGATGGACAGAGGGTGGTTTCCCCTAAATGGTTTTATACTTGGCCCTCACGAAAATATGAATACACTTCCTTTAAATTTGACCTTCTTCATCCCTAACATTATTATTATTAGCACCGCGTCTTACTACCCTTTCAGGTTGTACGCATTTACGCTAATGTGTAATGGTAGGGTGATTGTGAGATGAAATGGAGGACCTACAGTTTAACGTGGAATCCGAACCAACGGTGGAGGCCTGGCATTCCTCACATTCACAAGTTGTGATTAATACACGTCTTGTCAGAAGTGAGGGAAGGGTTTGGCAATCATATAAATCTGTGCCAGGACTGGGGATTGAACCCCGGACCCGCAGCACATTGAACCCCGGACCCGCAGCACATTCATCCCTAACACTAAGCGTAATCAGTACATAAGCATAAAACCTGAATAGTTAGTAAGATGGGGCCTACTGCAGATTTTGTAGCAAATTAAAACTTATGTGGGGATCCTCAACTATGTTCTGATTGTGGTTTAGGCTGTGCCCCAGAAATCACAGCTTATCACGGCCAGCCCAATCAGCCCCGTGCAGGTGACAGTCTTCTACGAGGCTCTGTGTCCGGACTCCCGCAGTTTCTTCATCAAGCAGCTGATTCCAACTTTTGAAAAAGCATCTCGTCTTGTCGACATAGCTCTGGTGCCCTACGGGAAGGCTAAGGTAGACAACCCAAACATAAATACTATTTCCTTTGATTTCATGTGTTAGGAAACATCCAAAATAATAAATGTTCAAAATTTAAGTAGGCCTAACTTATTATATCACTTTAATAATATTTATCTTTGTGCTCTGTTACAGCTCTATAGTGAAAAAAAACTAAGCGACCATATATTATACAAATCAAAATGTTATATTTGAAATTCCTATCTCATAGCTGAATTATTTAAAATTTTGTTTTCTGGACAGGAATTTGTATCATGAACCAGCTTAAATGTGTGCTATGGAAAGGAATTTGAACCAAGGACCATTGGCTTAATACATCATTGAAGAATCTATTTAGAGATTGGATCCTCAAAGCCTTTAGGATATTCGAGAAAATTTCAGATTCGAGAAAAAAAAATTCAATTTTTCAAGGGAAATTGTTTTAAATTTCTTGTTGATTCAGAACCAATTATAATTATAGGATTAACTCAACAACCAGGCCCCAGACCGGTAATTTAACACTTCACTGTTTGTATGAATGAATGGACTATAAGAAAGAATGTTAACATTTAGTTACTAGACCTGAATGTATTTTATCTTACTTAGTCTATTATATTTATATTTCTTCTTATGTGGTTGTGTGTATAAGTTTTTCCAAGATTTGGTTTCGGGTTCAAGATTCAATGGTAAAGTGGAGATTTGAATTTGCGATTCGGATTCATTAAATAGTGGATCTGACCCTTAAATATCATTGAAATTTGTAGCAATTTTAGGGACCATCTCCTTAAGTCTCATTCCACACTAAGACGATTTAATTTAATATTTATATGCTAGCACAAATAACTTGTTGGAAAAGTTCTCAAATGTTTCTGTGCTTTTTTCTGAAATTTCTTTGCCCTGGTTGACGAGAAAATGTACATAAAAGTGAATATCCAAATGCTCCTCTCAAAGATGTGGGCAGAAGGGGCATGGCCAAACCCCGGTTTTAGGCCTCACTTTCTCACCGTGCTTTAAAATGGAAAGGCATCTTCATTGTGTTTAGTACAAACCAGCAATTTACCCTTTTATATTAAATTTTATAAGATCTACAAAATATATAGAGACGTCATGGATTCCCTGGAAGATCTCGTGAAACCCTTGGACGAGTCTCCCGCAGACCCCACTTTGAGAATCTCTGATCCAAGGTATTACACTCGCAATTAGACCAGACTATCGAGGTTTGAATACCAGACAGGTATACTAAGGGTAGATTTCCTTAAATGGGGTCCTACTCTCCTTTGACGCAAATGTGGATGAATTTGCTCTAAATTAAACCTTACTCATCCATAACCCAATATTATAAGTATGCAAATAACCCAAATGTGTCAGGAAAAAAATCTTGGACACGGGTCAGAACCAGGAAGTCTGATGAGTCAAATATTTTTTTAAATATATCACATCACCAATTTCTATGTTTTTGTGTTGTAGACAGAGGTTGTGGAGGGGGGAGGCTACAGTTTCATGTGCCAACATGGTCCCATCGAATGTGAGGCCAACAAGATCCATGCGTGTGCTGTAGTGAAAGTCCGGCACGAGGCCACCAGACTGCAGTTCATAGCGTGCATGATCGCAGACAACTTACGACCCACTGACATTGGTCAAAGTGTAGGTCAATTTATCCTGCTACTGATATTTAAAAATATGATCATGTTATCGTATCAAAATAATGCTTTAGATCGATTACTTTACTTTATGTTGTTATTTTGAATCATAGCTTAGTTTTTTAAATTGTGTCTTAGATTATAAAAATACTATAAAATAAGGGAATATAAACTAATACAGTAAAAATTGAATAAAGAAAGCCCACCTAGAGAAAGAGGGAAAAATGTGGGACAAATCCTCTGCAGAACGGGGGGGACATCTTACTCTGTTCTGGCATGAGAGTAAATGAAGTCACATATACATTGAAATACAAAAAGTTTCTAATCTAGAAGCCAGAAGCAAGGGAGATGATGTCACTTTTTGGAGTGAATTCCCATATTTTTGCATAAGTGGGCTTTCTAACCTAAATTTTTACTCAACTAGTTTATTTTTCCTTACTTTTATATCAAATTTCATTATTGTATAAGCATTTAACCTTTTGATCTCCTCATTTTTAAATGTTTTGTATTAAAACTCATTTGACCGGTTTGTATATCATTATATAGATAAAATTTAATCAATAGGTGGGAAAATAGAGATAAAAAACTTCAAAAGAGAAAATATGATCAAAAAAATGTTTATACTTTATGTAAAAAATCTGATACTTTTATTAATATTCAATTTATTTTTAGTATGTTTTTGTTATTGGTAATGAAATGGCTTGAAAAGATTAGATTTTTGTTATTTAAACCCTTGAAAACTAAGAGTGTATGTGGTGTTGTACAAATGCTTGACACTCAGAAAATAACAAATAGTAAAAGCATGAAGAATTCATCTCTTGTCTGGATTCACAATTTTTCACAGAAAAAAAGGTTCTATAGGCTATTTAAAATGATGAGTAATGCAGATTACTAAACACACTGTCCAGTGAATTTCTAAAGATGTTTTGACTCTTCATATAACCAATTATGTCATCAAGCTTAATAACAATTTATTCTACTTTAAAATAATTTCTCATTGTCTTTGTTGTTTTGTTTTAGTGCGCGGGGCAGTGGAACATAGCTTGGGAGCCGATATTAGAATGCGCCACCGGTAGTGAAGGAAGTGACCTTCTCAAACGACACGGAGATGCAACAGATGCACTCAATCCAAAGGCCACCTTCATTCCGACAATATTACTTGATCAGGTACAAGCTTGGTTTATAAAATGGTCATAAAGAGTTTATCTGTTGAATGAAATGACTTTGAAATGAATTAACTGTAAAAGCAGATAACTTACTTTGTCTCTAGTGTCAGGAGCTATTTATTCTGGGACGACCTTGTATGACTACAATAATGTACAATATTATTTATATTTCAGAGTCAAGAGCGCCAACCTGCCATTCTTAAAGACCTTTTTAAAGAGGTCTGTCATGAATTAAAGGTATGATGCATTAATTTTTTATTTATTAAACATGTCTTATTTCAGCAAAGTAATATTACATTATATTACCTTGAAGTTTGATTAATTTTCAAATGTGAATTTTTCAGACACTCAGTAAAATGCTGGTGCATTTTCTTTAAGTGACCCTCCTGATATCTGATCATAAGAATAAGTTGATAATAGCCTTGGTGTTGTAGTAGGGGCGTGTAAAGCTTTTAAAATTTCAACTTTCCTTTGGATATTCATCCATTTCAATTTTGCTTCAAAAATAACATTGGAAGCCAAAATACAGATAACTACCCTCTTTTTCTGTTTGTTTTTGGTGCTATAGTACTTTCCAAATTAATATTCATAAAATCTGGGGCACCTAATTACTTAACTACATGTTGTGATGATAAATTGATTTATCAGCCTAAGCTAAAATTCTATTAATTATATTAATTGCTATCTCATATCTCTCTCTATAAGTAAAACCTCTTTTCACTTTGAGGTAATTGTATATTTAAAAGAAGGTACAGGAAAGCTGGATAGTAACATACCTCTGTCCAGTGGCAGCAATGTAAAATGTGAACTGTGTTGTTCTTTTCATTGTACAAGCCATTGTGTTAATTTATTTTATGTGTTTATATCCACCTTTCAAGTACCGTCTTCCAAATATAATACAATTACCTCATAAAGAAAAAATAAGTTTTCCTTACAGAGATATTTTATATATTCACATTCAATGTTAATTTCCTTTGTCCTTTATGTTATACCTTTTACATGTTCATATCTAAGTTTCCTATAACACTTTACAAATTTCCTTTCCCTCCCATATGTGATAACAAATATTTTAACTTTTATTTGGCTAAGAGAATATTTCATATATTCAATTTGACTTCGCTTTGAATAATAATTGTTCTTTGTACATTCCTGTATTGTGGTATTAAATATCTAAATCACTTTCATGTTGAATGTAGCAATAGGTAAACCTTCTATTCCATCTAATTGAGTGCACAATCTTAAAAGAAGCACTTTCTTTCTTGACCGTTAATAACCAAACTATCTTCATAATTCACACTTTATGTATTTATTTTTTCCTGGAGAAATAACTTTGTTAACCCGCCAGGGGTGTAACATTGAAAAGTTACACCAGTGGTGTGGAGGGGTGTTAGTAGCCCCATAGTTGATTTAGATTTTAAAATATATTATTTTGGCAATATGGTTAGTGAATGACATTTTTAAATATTCTAAAGTAATATAAAGATGCAACAAGTTTAGCAAAATTATATATTTTTATACAATTACTGAGGAAAATACAAAAAGGGGAACTTTTAACTGCATTCCTGAAACTATATTTTTTCTGCACATTATATATAATATATTACATTTTATTATAACATATTATATATATATACATATAATTTTACTATAAAAAATAATACAATATATACAATATACAAAATTGACCTGGGCCACAGGGTGGAAAAAGTAATGGATGGATGTATGGAGTTTGTGAATAGTAAAAAAAACTGTCTCATTCAGAATCTTCTTCCAGCAATATTGATACCTACTGAACAACCATGACACTTGGGAATGATATATATTCTAAACAAAAATGTATGTCACACTTATGGCACATGTATTTTGTTTTACAATCTCTACTTCTAGGACATGAAACACGACAAATTTGGGTAGATCATTTCTTCTGTATAGATTCTTTGCTGGATGTTGGTTCTGAAGAATATCTTTTTAGTTTTGAGGACAGCTCTCTTGGAAGATCTACCTCCTGCCTATCATTAATATGTTCTCTGAGCAGTGCCGATGACAAATCCTTAAGAAATGTTCTGCTGTGTTTGTTTTGGTGTTTGCTTCATGAATAATTGGGGCATTTACACCCTACACATTGATTAGTGCATATAACACTATCAAAGGCCAACTGTTTCTGGACACATTGTAAGAAGCACTCAGTTTATCTACATCTACCCCACATTTTGTCATGTTATAAAATATTGATTTCACTTTTGGCCTTCCCACCAGTTGACTGATCAATGGCTGCATCATGCTACATTGTTAATAATAGCAGCACAACTTTTCTAATCTTTGGCACAAACAAAACTAACATTTTATCCTTACCAAAACCAAATGAGTCAGAGCATGCAGTGTATTTATGAATGATGGGTGAATTTTCCTCTTATTCTTACATAATGTTCCAACTAGAGTAAGTTTGTGCACATTCAACAACTTTGTAGCAATGTTGACACTTGTGAACCAATTATCAGTTGTGACATTCCTTCCAGATTTATAAATTGATAATATCTTTCTTTCAACCGAATCATCATTCTTGTTACTAACTTTGAAAGGACCTTCCGTTTGCTTCCCTGTGTAAACTAGTTTGACTATGTAAAACATTCTAGAACCAATCAACGCAAACATCTTAGTTTCATATTTGGCTGGCTTGTTGGTAATGAACATACTAAATTGACACCGTCCCCTAAATGCTTCTAGCTTTTCATCCAGAGTTACATACTTTCTTATACGAGTACTGTTTCTTGCTGTTGTATGCAAGCTCTTCAAATAAATCTTGACTTATTCACTTCTTTTCTAGCTTCATGAGTCATTGTCATCAAACATAAGACACCGCAATAAAAAATGAAATATTTGTGAGGACATTCTAAAATTCTCAACACCAGTTCCTTTAAGGAAAACTTCTTTTTGCTTTTTGAGGTAATTGTATTATATTTGAAAGAAGGTATAGGAAAGGTGGATAGAAACATATAAAAGGAACGAACACAACATGACTTTTACAAAGAAAAGAAGAACACATTTCACACTTTACATTACTGCATCTTGAAGGAAATCAATCGATACTGCCCAATCCCGCGACCTAGGTTTCATTCTATCAGAACTCATCAGAGGGGAGTGTGAAACGCGCAACACAACTTCCTAAAAGAGGAAACCTAAAAACACAAAAGGGAGAAAATGTAAATTTGTAAAGAATGATAGGACACATTGATAGGAACATGTAAAAGTTATAGCATATAAAGGACAAACACAGGAAATGGACATTGAATGAGAATATATAATATATCTCTATAAGGAAAACCTCTTTTCGATTTATGAGGTAGTTGTATTTTCCCAAAGTTATACTACAAGCCATTTTTCAGAGGAATTAGAATAACCAAATAGGTTGGGGCGTGTCACACCCCACACACCACTGCCAGGTTAAGAAAAATTACAAAAGCTTACACATCTCAAATAGAGATACTTCTAAGCCGAGAATGAGTTTGTTTTAATTAAGGGTTGCAAAGTCCACTTTTTCATTTCAAAGTGAAGTCAAATCAAATAATATGAGATAGCCCTGAAGCTGAATCAAAGTTATAATATTTTTTAAAAAAGTTTAATTTTTGGTATAGTATGTAAATTTAGTTACTAAATATAGTTTACAAAATGCTATATTTCAAACAATAATGAATATATTTACTCTTAAAATTAGAGGTCTGTGAGCTTGGGATTTTTCATTCAAGTTGAGTATTTCAAAAAAGTTAAGAGTATATATTTGTTTATTTTAAAAGTAATACAGTATATTTAAAATGTCAATCCAAAACAAACTTAAAATGTAAATACTATATCTTTAAAATGTTAGATTTTTAAAATATATGAAAACATCACATGTTCTTAAAATAAGAATGACACTCATTTTTATAACTAGTAAATACTTTTGAATAAAAAGTCTAAAAAATTGAAATATTGGTTTTTAAATTAGAAATAACACTTTGATAAAACATTATTCAAAAATAAGAACAACACTCAAATAAAAATATAATAGAAATTTTTTTTAAAATGGTTTCAACACTCAGGTTTTTAAAAACATTAAAATTACTCACAATAATTACAAAAAAGTTAATAAAATTCAGTTTTAATGAGCTTATATTTCCCCAAAATAATCCTCTAACTTTCATTACCCTATATGAGAAAATGTAAGTATCACAAGAAGTTAGAAATTTGAAGTGTTTAATGTTACGTTTTTAGTCCTTAATGTACGAGGGTCATCCAGAAAGTAAGGTTACAACATTTATTTAAAATCGAAAAATGCTTGTATTTAATTGAAATTCACAGGATACTTCACAAATATATTATACTATTTTTCAACATAATCGCCGTCGAGATCAAGACATTTCTGTAGTCAGGGCACTAGCTTTTGTATGCCAGTGTCATAGACCTCCGCCGCCAACTCTTTCAGCCACTTCTTCACAGCTTCTTCAACCTCCTGATTGTTGGAAAAACGTTTCCCACCCAAAAACTCCTTTAGTTTAGTGAAAAGGTGATAGTCCGAAGGCGCCAAGTCGGG
>CABFWO010009961.1:0-10466 GCA_902155825.1 Timema genevievae
GGGGGGGGGGAGGAGGTCGCGAAAGGGAGGGCCCCCTCACCCATCGACACAATGCTGCCAACTGAGTGGAGAAATGAGAGGGGAGGAAAAATTCCCTTCTCGTTGCACGCGTCATTTAACGCTACGTTGGGTCTAGGATCAACGAAAAAAAAAAAAGATTGAATGCTTGGCTTGAGACTATTACATAATATTTGATTTTATCCGTTGACGATAGATTATATATTTTTAAATCTTTATAAAATATAAAATGAGATCTTTTCAGTTTTTAGTCATCATCAACCTTTTAAGACTGAATTATTAAAACTAGGAATGACTCCCTAGAATCTTCACGAATATTAGAGATACGAAGATCCGAAAAAATTGCAGATCCGAGAGTAGAAAATAATTATTTTATCAAATTTTGAATTTTTTTTAGAACTATTAATCTGTAATGCTTACGATTGATTTAATCCAACATGATTAATGTTTAAACCTGCCAACTAGACCACAGGTATTTCATTGTACATTATATTTATTGTACATTATATTACTATCTTATTTGTCACCACGTCTCACGACCTGTTCAGGTTATACGGAAGTCCAGTGGCGCACCCAGAAATTCTCTCTGGGGTAGGAGGAGGGCAAACAATCAAGGTTGTGTTCAGAATTAAACTCTGGAAGAGAGGGGAGGAGGTTAAGAGGCCACAGTGCCATAGGTACACATTCAGTATTTTACTCGAAGAGAAGAATCAGTGGCAGCGGAAACCTATTCGTGTAGGGGGTGGGGGGAGTTAGAAAAATAAAGATTTTTAGCCTCCAACCCAACAGGTAGTCCAAAGATCCTTTTCAGGAAAAATTGAAACAAAAATTGATTAACCTAGAAGCTTTACTGATAAGTCCTTGTCCAGAAATGTTTAAGAAATTAGTTTCCTCTAGAACCTTTTTAAAGTAGTCTTTCCCCGAATTTTTTTTTAAAATGGCTGCTCTAGAAGCTATTTGGAATGGTCTTTGCCTGACGATTTATTTTAGTATGCCTCTAGAAGCCATTTGGTGTGTTCCTTAATCCGTAAATATTAAAAAAATGAAATGCATCCACAAGATATTTTGAATAGTACTTTACCGCCAAATTTTTGAAAATTGAATGCTTCAAGAAGCTATTTGGAGTGGTCCTTTGCCGGCAAATCTTTGAGATTAATTTGATGTCTTGGGGGTTGGGGGCAACAGCCCTATTTGCCCCTCCTGGGTACTCCACTGCTTGGAGGGAGAGCGGAAGATCATTTAGCAGAAATCACCCTCAGTAAACCCGACCGGAATTCGAACCTCAAACCCCCACTCAGTCTACCGCAACAGTGACGTCTTAGTTCAGCGTTCAGCAACCTACGGGCTGCGGACCGATTCTATCTGGCAAGCAAAAGATTTAGCAAACAATAACTAACAACTGTGAGAAATAAAAAAATGAAATGTTTGTACTCGATTACAAACCCCCCCCCCGAACCAGCCACACCAATTTTGTTTTTTCCAACCCATAAGGCCCGCGATATCAAAAAGGCTGTCGACCATTGTCTTATACCATGTGACCACCGGTTAGGGTCTAGGCGACAGTCGTATTTTCCATAAGCCATCTAAGCTAAAAGTGTGGAGTGTATTGTTTGAAACACTCCTTTTTCAACATTACTGTCTGTTACAGGAATCCCTTCCTCCCATAACGACAGGTGATTTTTTTTTTAACTTCATCTTGTACACATTCTTTCTATACAGACTTAGCCACGCCCACCTTCCACCTCCCCTCGCCTTCTTCGCAAATCCTCAGTTTAATTAAAGACGCCGAGAGACGCCTCACGTCGCCGCCACTACACAGAAATATGGCCGCAACTCTGATCCTCTTCAGCGAAACTCCTCCAAAGAAAATGGTAAGGGGAGGGTCATAACTTTGGTAATATCGTGGTTGCACAAACGCTTTTAGGTTAATTAACGTTTTATAGTGCTGCACCTTAAACCTCGGTCTTCTCTCACTCTTTTCTTTCCCTCTCGCCCTCTTGCTCTCTTCTGAACGTTTAATTACACCTTGGCGGTAATCCCCCTATTCTTGGGTCTGGGGCCCGGGCGCGTCGAGGCGTCTTTCAAGTCTCCCGGCGTCTTCGCTCCCTGCCTCCCCCCCGCTGGACCATCTGCTAGAGGCGGCAGCTTGAACAACCAGGAGGGAGGTTGGTTCGACCCTCACCGGTGAGGTGGCGTGCTGTTATTTTACAGCTATAACGTAAATATTCTCCCAGAAAATTAACAATCCTTAGGTCCTCACGGGGGACAAGCCGTCAAAGGTATTAGGTTCGCATTGCACTTGGTTTCGAATCCCGGTTGGGTGTACTGAGATTTTATTTTAAATTATTTTCCACTCTCACCTCACGTAAATTAAGAACTAATTCCCTCTAACCCCACATCGGTGGTCGCATGCTTTAACGTGTCACTCTAATGTAGTACTGAATTGCCGCGGTAAATGAGAGATCATGGTTTGAATCCCGGTTAGGTTTACTGAAGGTGATTTTTTCTAAATGATTTCCCACTCTCTCTCCACATAAATGCGGATAAATTTCTTCTAAAACTCTGACTTCCTCATTCCTATTCAATTAGAGTAATTATTATTGCATGCGATTTGATACTTAAGATGGGATGAAAAAATGGCCTGCAAAATTCTTCTTTCGAGCACGAAAAATAAGTAGATTGAAATAAGTTTTAAGAACACTCTTGAATTAATCAACTTTACTACAAATTTTGAATCCGTGTACTATTTATATTGGAAAATAAATTCTTTATTTTATCCCTCTTTTATTTTTAAAGTTTTATTATATAAAGATACCGTTCGTGGAAATAATTTCCCACACACCGAGGGTATAAAGGCTAAAGGGTGTAACCATTAAAATGTCAAAAACTTAGGTTAGGATATTTATATGTACTATATATCAAAATACACCTTCTGACCAAGTAGTGTAACCCTAACTTTATTATAAATGGTTTAAATCATCATTATCTCTTTAGTTTTTTTCACACTGTGAATATTTTACAAATAGGTCAGTCAATTGGCATAACCAGCATGAACCATAAATTATTTCAATCGCTGGTCATAAGCCTCACTTTTCTTTTATATAAAGTATATTATAACTGTCAGAAACAAATTGTTCACAAATTAATTCAGGCGTAACCATCAAAACAAGCATATAGTGGAATAGGCCAAACCACCAAACTTGAGTAATAAATTATTGATAACTACTGTTTGAATTTAATTATTTTATTACCCGCTTCAGTGGTTGCTTGGTCTAACGCGCTGTTCTCGCACTAGACTAGATTGCAGATGACGGGGAGATTGATGTTCAAATATAGGTCGGGTGTACTGAGTGTGATTTTCCCTAAATAGCTTTTCACTCTCCCTCCATGTGAATGCGGGCACATTTCCTTTAAATATATCCTTACAAATCGCTAAAACCATAAGCGCAATTAGTATATAAGCTTGTAACCCGAACAAGTAGTAAGACGCGTTGCCAATTTTTTTTTAATCATTTGAATAAATGTATCATCAAATACTATGAATATTTATTTCATTTTATATCAGAAAGAATTGAGTAAATAATTTTTGGTTTAGTTTTTATTTCTATCTCCTGTAAATTTTGCATTTTGAGGGTTACGTCCTTTGGCCTTTATACCCTCGACCCAAACAAATAACCTTTTTTTTCCCATCTTTTATCTCTATCCTACGTGACCGATATGTTTGCCGATGTCTAGGAGACCAGTTCGGAGGATTGTAGACAGTCGGATGAACGGACGGACATACAGATGTGCTCATATAAGGCGAGCTTCATTACGTGTCCATTTGGCGACTTGAAAAGGGACCAATTTGTAATTATAGTATGTTCAATAGAGGAACCTGGACTCTGTTGAATAGAACCAACCTCACCGTCTAACTCTCCCCCCTCTTCCCTTCCTCCCATAAGGCAGTGCGGGAGGCGATGGCTAGCAGAGTCGCTTCTCATGGGTAACTTTCCTTTTTAGAGAAGGGGGAATATATCAAATGAGCTTTAGTTTCTACCTCTACAGTCTATAATCAAATATGTATATGTATATATATTAGATATTTTCATGATTGCAACTGATACATGAAATAACAAACCCTTTTCAGGGTAAATGTATATACAAACGCTGAAAATTTTGGAAAATTATAACGGAAAAATATCATTTCAGTTATTCAAAATGTTACTAGATCAACTTTCATGCGATGTGTGGTTGCAAGGCCTGAGACGACAGTTTCGCGAGGGAGTGATTTCTGTGGACGGAGAGGGGTCAACGTTCGAATCTCGACTAGGTGCGCTAAGACTGGTTTTACCACCTCATTTACACGCTAATGCAGGCGCATTTACTCTGAACTTTCTTCTTCAGCCTTACCCTTTAAATTAAACTATAGGTTATATTGTAGTTTACAATTCATAAAAATAATAATTTCACGTGATCTACCTACACCAAGATACAGTTGTCCTTTTTAACTTTTAATGCCCGTGCTGATTGTTTTAATATAACCGTGCCGATTTTAAAAATAAATGTTAGTTACTCTTATTTTATTTTTTAATTTGTTCTAAAATATTCTTCCAATGACGATTTGACTTCAAAAATAGTAAAATGTTAGACCCACAACAATATGTTGAAGAATAAAACAAAGTTACCCCCAAGTATTGAGATCCACGTCAAATCATAGTTATCGATGTTTTATACCTTGCGATTACAAGACGTGCAATTACAAGTTTCCATTTCTCACATATCTTTAACCAATTTTTTCCCACTTTTAACACCGTCAATTGTATAACTACGCAGAGGTAAAATTCACTTTCAGAGCAACCGACCTGCATGAAATCGTTAAATCTATTATATTTTACCATCACTATTTAGAATTAGCGGAGCGCTGGCATTCTAAGCCCCACCAGGGCGAAGCTAGGTACAACAGCTAATTTATATTATATCCTGACCTGGTGTAATGAGGTTGGTTTTCCCCAAGTGGTTTCCTATTCTCCCTCCACGTAAATATGGGTACACTTCCTCTAAATTCTACCTTTATCATTTCTATACCATTATAAATATATATATATATATCTATACCGGACGAATAGTGCACGTGAAATTAAAATATTTAATGACTTATTGTAGTTTTCAAACGCTAATGTTTGGATAACATTGACAGGTAATAATGCGATGAGCATTCCATAATGTACAGTACCCATACAGTCAATTTATACTAATTGGATGGGATGAACCTAGTTAAGTAGAATAATGTACTTAGCAATAAAGTCATCAGTGTAATAAACAATCTTGGTAAATTTGGTAAAAATGTATCCAGAACTCAACAATTTACTGTGAATTGTTGAATTCTGGATACATTTTTCCCGAATTTACCAAGATTGTTCATTGCACTAATGACTTTATTGCTAAGTAAAGTATTCTAACTAATTGGGTTCATCCCATCCAATTGGTATAAATTTACTGTATGGGTACTGTGGCTTTGTTTTGAATTGAATTACGCCAGGATAAACTTTTAAAAGATTGTGCCAGCATTGGATACGTTAAATTTAAATTATTGTTAGAGGTATTTAAATACTGATTTTATCGGAAAATATATTATACGCCTAAGAAGCAGCTGGTGGCGGCGCTGATTTTTCCCCTAGCGGCTAAGTCGCTTCCTAATCAAATTTTCATAAGGGAGGGCGCAAGAAAGTATTATGGTGGCTCTCAATATAATCACTATTTACTGTGGTTTCTCAAACATCGACATTTCGTGTTTGCAAAGTCCTGTGGAAAGAGGACAACTATTATTTGAATCCAAACATATGTCAAATGTTTTTGAGAAGAGGAGTGATGATTTAACCTTGATAGAGGGGAATATGCTTAGCTGTAGTAAGGTGATTACTCGT
This sequence comes from Timema genevievae, assembly GCA_902155825.1. Taxonomy (NCBI): domain Eukaryota; kingdom Metazoa; phylum Arthropoda; class Insecta; order Phasmatodea; family Timematidae; genus Timema; species Timema genevievae. The sequence continues at coordinate 5,925 of CABFWO010009961.1, forward strand.
CTCACAGTAAGCGTACGTGAGATTTTAGTGAAAATAAACGTTTGGAAAATACAAATATATTTTCTTTTGCGGTCAATGATGATAAAATTTTATTATATTATTAGTGTTATTTTAGAGGAATTGTGATATATATCGAAAGCGACAGCTCTAGTTCACATGAATTGACGTATACACACTTAAAATTAGATCTGGTAGCTTTTTTAGCTGTCAGATAAGGTTATTCCTACATAAATTCGACTGTATAAGTTATTTTAGCTCTAGAACAGACACAACACCTAGACCCCGCACCGTTAGCTCATAACATCACTATGAAAGGAGTAGTCACAAGTCAAACAAATATAAACTATTCCATAATTTCTAGGAATCGGTTCTGGGGTCCTAAGATCACTAAAGAGGTGCCCTCCCTACTGATACAGTGTATGATATTGGACATTATTACGTTAAAACTGTTCGCCTTGATAGCTGTCAAGGTTAAGAGGGGGGAAAGGTATAAATAAATCAGCTACAAACCCTCTTCGGTACCCTCAGAGTAGAGCAACCTTTTTGATAGCACGAACTATATAGAATTAAAAAAATAAAAATTGGTGGACTGGTTTAAAAAAAAGTCTAGCAAAAAATTTCAATTTAAAATATTTTCATAAAGTATTTACTCATAAGTGTATTCTTATGAACACAATTGTTTGTTTTGCTAACATTTTTAAGGGGGCCGGATAAAATAAGTCGGTGGGCTGTAGGTTGCCGACCACTGGTCTAAGGAATCAATATAGAATTAGACTGGAAGATCGGGGTTTAATCCCGGTCGGGTGTACTTAATCTGTCGGTTTGACTTAATGGTTTTCCACTGGCTTCTCACGTGAATGCGGGTACATCGCCACTTAATTCAACCTTCCTAATCCCTAACACATTAGTGTAATTAGTACATATGCGTATAAGCCTAACTATGTGTTGTAAAAAAATAAGTTTTATTCTTGAGAAAAATGTCAGTTTAGAGTTTAGACGTTCTCTAAACAATGTAATGTCTAGGGAATATTCTCTAAGCTAAATAGAAGTTTGAATATTTTGTGTCAACTGTTTTAGGTTTGAAAAAATATTGTGGTTATTTATTTAATTTTACACACTAAAATCATTTAAAAAATATTTTATTGCTCAAATGTTTGAAATATTTAATGCTAAGATGATAAATCAAGTTACTATCCCTATATGCAATTCAATAATTTTATATTTTTATCAAATGAATACTAATTTAGAATACACAACAGCTCAAAATTGAAATAAAGGAACATATCTGAGTATTTTAGCTGTCAGTATTTTTGTTTATGAACATCGTTTTTGTCGAAGCATTAGTTTCGAAGTTAAAGTTTTTATTTCCTCGAATCCAAATCAAAGTTTTTGAAGTTTCCTACGCCCATAAGTCCTAACGTAATAGTATATATCTTCGCACACCCCAAAGGCAATATATGTTGGTGCAAGTACCAGCAAGCATAGATAGATCCAGATGAAAGAACCATGTTATCAACTTCTTTTATCAGTCTCTCCCAAGGTTCCCCAAGTCTAGATTTATAGATGGCGGTGTCTACGAGCTGGTCCATTTCCTCGCAGCGTCCCTTAGATAACAAACTCACCCCTCACACTTTTCATTAGTTTTTAATGCTCATTTCCGGGGAAGAACGAGCCGGTCCCAGGCATTCAACGATCCGGTTCTAACCGGTTTTCACTCTTCCGTTCATTTCGCTTTCTGGGAATCCTTCTCCTTCCCTTGTGGATCAGTTTTATCAGCCCCGAGAGATCATACCCCGAGTTGAAATAAAACAACGAATAGGAGCGTTCAGTTTTTTAATGGCCGCTTGGAGATATAAATGGAGGCAATGATGACTGTGGATCATAGATCTAAGGGACCCCACCTACTTGAAGGAAAACCATTCGTTTTATCAACGTCATGATAACAAAAAAATCCCCAACATATCTTAAATGTGTATGTTTCTTAAATTGATCTGTTCACCACGCTGTTTCTAAAAACAAGATTGTTATATCGTCACATGACTTACAAACTAACTTGTTGTATGCTAATACCTTTTCTTAGCCTCTCTTAGCTTTTAGGTTTTTTTAGCACCGTTCAGGTGATTCGCTTATGTACTAATTACTCTAATGGTTTTAAGGATTAGTGAGATTATATTTATAGGAAGAATACTTTGATGAAGAGTGGAAAACCATTTTGAAAAACCACCCTCAGTGCACTCAACCAAGATTCAAACCTCGATCTCCCTGTCATCGGCAATTTAGTCTACAGGGAGAATAGCACCTTGGACCCCACGGCCATCAGAGCGGGTAGCTTTTAAGTACATAAGTGTAAATTTATAACATGTTAACAGTTTTTTTTAGTGATTCACGTCTCATTATTATCAATTTGAGATTTCAGCACATTTATACTAATTGAATATGAATGTGGAAGGAAGACCTTAGAGAGAGTTATTATTATGATTAGCACCGCGTCTTACTACTCGTTCGGGTTATACGCACTTACGCTAATGTTTAAATGGTAGGGTGATTGTGAGATGAAATGGAGGACCTACAGTTTAACGTGGAATCCGAACCACGGTGGAGGCCTGGCATTCCTCACATTCACAAGTTGTGATTAATACACGTCTTGTCAGAGGTGAAGGAAGGGTTTGGCAATCAGATAAATCTGTGCCGGGACCGAGGATTGAACCCCGNTCTTGTCAGAGGTGAAGGAAGGGTTTGGCAATCAGATAAATCTGTGCCGGGACCGAGGATTGAACCCCGGACCCCCAGCACAGAAGTCTGACACCTAGCCCCTAGACCATTAGGTCACCTCTTAGAGAAAGTGTGCCCACATTTGCATGGAGGTGAAAGGGAGTAACATTTATTAAAAGTTACCTCAGTTCAACTATCATAGATTCAAATCCCCCCGACCTCCACATCTTTGTCAAACCAAACAAGACGTGAGGCCCATTGGTGGGAATTTTTACGGCTCAAAACATTTTAACAAAAGGGTTGTTAAATACAGCCCTGGAGTAGGAATGAGGAGGATAATTTTTAGAAGAAGTGCATTCACACTATCATGGAGAGAGAGTGGTTAAACCACAATTATAAATCATATGTTTCAAGCCATCTACTTCACCCCTCAGTTCACCCGACCACAATAAGAACCTTGGCCGTTTCTTTTCCTTTCCATTGCGATACTGACACTTTATACCATGGGACAACCGATATAGGTTAATGTTTTGAATAATTTTACATAAATCACTACTCTACCATTGTTTGTTTGTTTGTTTGTAAGGTATATTTATTACTGTAAACATCAATTTAATCATACATATAGCAGGAAACACATAGTATAGACGGAAAACACCGGCCCCGAAGAGCTCTCTAATTCTAGCATTACATAGTACAAATAATATAAAACACATAAACGATTTAAACATGGCGCCCTAACGGGCTGATAGTGTACTATCTTTGGGATACGGACGGGAAAATATTTTAAAAAAACCCGCCACATGTCACATAAATGTTCGACAGGGACCTTAACATATACTTAGTACTATGGTGGGGAAGAGGGGGAGAAACAATAGATAATAATAATATTATTAAACCGGGGAAGAATAAAAGGATAATAATGTTAAGCTGACTCTGGTCGAGCGAGCCGCAGCGGTCGGTCAGAGTAAATAATAGTACACTACTACTAGGGACAATTTCTGCCCATCTGGTGTTCCAGAACTGAAGAGGAGGGCAAATAAAAATTAATTGCGGTATCAGAATTAATAGTACTGCCCACTAGTCGTGGGCAGACTGTGAAATGCGAAGTGAGCAGTAGATATGGTACAGGATGTTATGATTATGTTAAAAAAGCTAATACTATACAATTGTTGAGAGATTGATGTTTGAAGGATTCATCATCGTAAGTATAGATTTAAAAAAATGTCATTAGTAGGGTGAGTAAAACTGAAGACTTTTAATTAATAGTTAATATCTGCCCACCAGGATCGGTAGGATTTTTCCAACCAAAATAAATATTTCTATGACGATCGCTAAATCTTCTCCTTTTATCTTTCACTTCCTTTCCAACAAACAAGCGGCCTTGAAGGGAAGAATGAGCATGAGATGTTGTGAACCCTTCTTCCCTCAGTCTAACAACCATCGTACTAGTGCTTTCTCGTGGTGAAATATGGAACTAGATGTAATATTTTGAATTAATCATATACATTTTTGTCCATTCGCTAGAATGTTAATTGAAAACTAACTTAATTATTTCGAAGTCCAAGAGATATCTAAAAAAATTCGAAATTTCCAAAATTCGCATGAACTATTTTTATGAATATCTAGGCAGCTGGTACACAATAAATCAATTATCTCCAAATATGCTAGCTACATATAAACACAAAATTTTTATAATGTATAATTTATGCTATATTAAACCAACAGATACAATCTATTATACATAAATGGTAAGGCGCACCGCACAGACTTTCTCTCTCTTTCTATAAACTCGTAAGATTTCTGAACGGAATAATGTACATTGTATCA
>CABFWO010009962.1:0-10456 GCA_902155825.1 Timema genevievae
TCAATTGCATGCCTAAACTGAAAGTACAGATTCGCCATCACAACCCTGCCAGCGCCCGTTCCCAGTTCCACACACATTACCCATTGGTTACTCAACTGTGTAATCTTAGCTTTAGCTTGTATGTATAGTGAGGATTGTCTTCCCCACGCTGAAGTCAAAGGGTGTTATATTCATCTGTGTCAAAGTCTCATTAGGAAACTCAACAATGGTGGCTTGAATACTGAATGAGTAGGAAACTAATGTAAACATAAAAATTACACTCAAGTCTCTTGTCTTTGTGCCAGTAGATGATGTGAGACATGTCTTTGATAATCTTGCCGCCACATTTCCAGATTAAAACAGATATTATGAGGTGCTCCCGTACTTCTTTTCTACATACATTGAGGGTGCACCAGGCAGAGATCCCCTGTTTATGATGCAGCCCTGGAACGCTCGCCAAAAACAACTTGTGAGTGAGTTCTCTTGGTTCCCTATTTCACTGCAGTCATTCCAGCATGTGGTTTCTATTTGATGGACTCCAGAGGGACCTGGTTTGCCACAAATTAACACTGGCAGGTCAGCAATATAAGGCACTACATGACTTGGTTTACACTTCTGTGCAGCAATATGAGCAGTGGGAAGACAAACTTAGTTACTTAAGAAGATTGGCCAATAAAGCAATATAATTTTTAATATACATATATTTGAACTGATATTTGTGAATTGACGCCATGGATACCAACATATGTTAATTTCAGTATAATAAAAACATTTGGTTTGCTGTCACAACCTATTACTACTATTATAAATATCCCTAAATAGTCCAAAACCTTTTGTGATCTTGTGGTGGTCATTTTAATGCTATTTATACCCGTAACTTTATTCCACAAGGATAATTTCGTTTATTTGGCTTGTAATCCATATTTTAACTTTCATGGATAATTTATTAAACTAGTACCAACTGACCTTGAATTAAATCGTGTTATATATGTTTTTGTTAATTAAATTGTAAGAACTCTGTCTTTTGAATGTTTTGTTAGTAAACTACTACTCAAATAAGGCTTTGTTATAAATTGTTTAGAGCCAATACTGGCCTTTTTAGAAAAAATTGACACTAACAACTCACAACTTCTTATATAAGTTTTATATTATTGTATTATATTATTGAACCAATCTAGATTAAACCTTGGTAATTTCGTAACAATTTAACAATATTTTATATGTTTAGAATAATATTCTTTGTTTTATATTATGTAATGTGTAGCCTACTTATTAAACTACACCAGAATGTAGATCCAACTTAAATGTATAATAACCATTAAATATAACTCTATTTTGATATATTTTTGTATCTTATTTGAACTTCAAGCACTTGTTGTAAACATTGGTTATGTTGTTGATGACCTAAAATTTGTCAAAAGATGATCTATAGAATTACATTAAAAATTCCAAAAAATGACTTTAAATTTACAAAAATGACCCAAAAAAGGGAATGAAAACTCTATGAATGCACAAGAATAAATCAAACACGTACTTTACAAGTGGAAACTAATAAGTTAGTAATGGATTTCGTTAAAAATTAACCTTCATCTATAGTTTTTTTTCGTGTGGGCATTTTTCCATGCAGGCATTTTTCACGTGTGCATTTTTCCGTGTTGGCTATTTTCCTTGTGGGCATTTTCTGTGTGAGCTTTTTTCCTGTGATTATTTGACCATGAGGTTTTTTTTTTGTGGAATTTTCATGTACGCTTTTTTTACAGTCACCCTACATCTGCAATGAGCTTCATTAGATTGCCTCCAACAATGCAACATTCTTGTCCAGTGTTATCACTGGTGATGAGAGTTATGACCTTGAGACCAAGCAACAATCCTCCCATGACCTTGAGACCAAGCAACAAACAGTCAAATTCATGTTCTACTGTGACTTTCCTGTCAACTGCGTGAAAATGTGCAAAGACGTCACCCCCATGCTTGGCGACAACAGAACCGGCTGTTGCACTATGACAACACTCCGTCTCATGCTTCCCTTTTCACCCAGCAGTTTTTTAACAAAAACAAAATGACTCTCGTCCCTTATCCACCCCATTTCTCTGATTTTACCCCCTGCAACTTATTTCTATTCTCAAAAATAAAGATCAAGCTGAAAGGATGGTGTTTCGACACCATTTATAAGATCCAGGCAGAGTCGCAGGCGATTCTGGACACGCTCACAGGACAGGACTTCCAAGAAACATTCCAAAAATGGCGTAACCACTGGTAGCGGTGTCTGCTTGTGGAAGAGGATTACTCTGAAGGTAAGGGTGGCTACTAGGCTCTAGGGTGAGTTTTATAGCATCAGTCCAGAAAATTTTGGATACCACCGCATACACAGTTCATACAGGTATACAGGTAGAAAGACAAGGAGAAAAAATCTTCAGCAAAGAGAGAGGATGATCAAACTATAACTAAATCATAAGTGTAAAACCGCCAGCATATCAGCCGACCTTTATCTGCCGCTGTTGTTGAATGCCATCAGTAATGAGAGCAAATATTTGACAAAACATCAATATTGGTGGAGTGAGGTTGTGATTGTAATTGTAATTAAAATATCAAATACAGTACTAATAATATCAGTAATAATCAATCAATACTGACCATGCAACGACTCAACAGGAACAGTACTCTGGTGTAGAAAGCTGATGAGATATGAGCATAGTCCACTCCTACACCCAAGAGGCTGCTAGCAAGCTCATAGTCTCGCTCAGTCGCATGAATTTGCTGGAAACAAACAGTATCATACAAGTAAACCATGTAGTGTTGAGAAAAACACTGCCCAATATTTGTACTGTCAAATGTCATTACAATATACATTTATACAGTTGGTAGTAAGTATTGCTGCTTTCTAGTGGCAAAAACATGAACTTCTTCAATCAGTTTCTTTGGTTCAATTAGTTAAAACCATTACAGTTAAAAGTTAAAGTTTACAATACAATATTTTACAATTTACAATTTTAATATCAATGTTACAATGTAATTTATAAATATAACAATCCTGATCTCCTTGAGCGAAGCTATAGGTGGAGATCTTACAAATTTAATTTAACAATTTTATTTAATGGCGGACGGTGCTAGCACATTGAGATAGATACAATACAAGTCTGTTAGGTATTTTAGGATATTTTACTGTAATATAGGGTACCATGGAAACAGCCGATGTGCATTTATTATATTTTCAGACATTAATATATTAAATAATTCAATAATGTTATAGTGAACAATTTCATAGGAATTGGTTTGTTTGTAGCATATTGCTGGGTTTTTAAATTAAGTTTTATATATATATATATATATATATATATATATATATATATATAACTTNTAACTTAATATATGTATATATATATATATTGATATATATACATACATATATATATATATATATCAATACATAAATTTAGAAAACAAAGTGGATTTTGATATTTATTGAGTCAATTAATTTATTTTGATATTTTGTTCTTGCTGATATTAGTGTTATTTATAGTAAGTAGAGAAAATATTAAATGAAGGCAAGAGAGTCCCATGTAGTTATTGATTTAAATAAAAATTATTTAAGTTTCTTTTTAAAAAGTGTAGGTTTTTAATGTTTTTGAGTGGTTTAGGGAGGTTGTACTGTACAGTTGGTAGCCATAAATGAAAGCGTGTTTTTTCCGTGCTCTGCTCTAATTTAATTTAGGTATAAATCACCAGCATGTCTTGCGTGGTAACTGTACTGTGTGTTGTTTTTGTTGCGAGATTCTTCACTTTAATAAGATATTGAGTTAGTGAAGACCTAAGATTAGTAATATGTCATTTTCTGTGTATAGGTTTTTGCTTGTGTGTAAGTTTGATAGATCAAAATGTTATTTATAGCTTTGTTCTGTGCAACTTGGAGAGGATGGAGAAAACTGGCAGTCACGGTGCAATGGCTGAGGTACTGAAAGTGACTGTTTATTGGAGAATGATAAATAATGAGTTTAATTTTTAGGGACACTCCCTAGGGCTGGCAGCGTTTTCTTTAAAACAGACTTTATGTGTGTTTGTGTTTGTAGATGTATAAACCAAGTATATGACACACTTATCTTCATGTAAAGGTTTATCTGCTTCAGTAATATGTATTTCAGATCATAGTAAATTTTGGGAGAAGTAAAAATAATGTAGATTGATTTGTCAGCATTCATTGTTAATTTATTTATTCTTAGATAGTCATGGATATATCTTGATTAGATTTTACTGTTGCATAATATTAGTAAATAATTTTAATATCTGACTAGGTAAAATATTTTGTTTTATCATGGATTAAATTGAGTATAGGTCCAACCTTAGAACCAAACTTGCAGTAAGAGGGAATGTTTGTAATGTTTTAATAATTATCAACCAGTGGATTCTAGGTAGAACAGCTATCCATCAGTTCCCCACATTTCAGTAATTTTACATCATAAATGTTTATAATCTAGCTACATTATGATGTGAAAGTGTTTGTAAGCTAGAACCCCAATCTAAGGGAAATAAAGCTATGTCTTAAGACAGTAACTTAGTGAACCAATTAGGTGGTCTAATCAACTCTATGCATCTTCATTACAATTATTGTAGCTGACAAAGGAAAAATGGCACCAAATGCATGTGGACGTTTAGAAAACCCGGATTAATTAAGAAGTGATTTGATGTTTTTAAATATAGTTTCCAACAAAATGTTGGTGAAAATTATATGAAGGTTTCTCTGACTGGTTAGAAAGTTTGAATTTTGAGCTAAGAGTTTAAAAAAAAGACGCTTTACGTGGAAATGTGTACTTCTAATATTAAAGCAAAAGGTTGGAAATCTCTAGCTAACCTTCCTTTATCAAATAAAGTCATGTTTTTATAGGGTCAGAATTTGTGGGATTGTTTGACATGGTCCTATATAAGAGTTCACACATTAAAAAAAAACTTTATAATTAAAATTTAAACTTTCTAACTGGTCAGAACTTTTGCCTTCATTTTGTTGAAAACAATATTAAAAAATATCTAACCACTTCTTAAATAAATCTGTATTTCTAGATGTCTGCAATTCTCCTAAGTGCTCCTTAACAAATAATTGCAGTTGACACCCAGTCAGTCCCTTAGTTGAAACAAAAAAGATCCATTGTGTTTCAAGTTTTCTTTGTAATGTGCAGTCAGAGTAAACTTATTTGTGTGGCAGGATTAGGGTACTTAGGGATGGGGGAGAGGTTGGAGAGGGGCAAGACTGCATCTAAAGCTTGCTCTGTGATAGTCGAGTGGTTGATTTGAGGAGCTCATATTTTGTATCAGCTCTTTAGTAAATTTGAGTTTAAAGTGAGTTGTTACCCGCCTCGGTGGCGTAGTTGGCTAATGCGCCAGTCGTGTTGAGCCAGACCTTCGAGGACGGGGAGATCGAGATTCGAATCTCGGTCGGGTGAACTGGGGGTGGTTTTTCCTAAATGGTTTTCCACTCTCCCTCCACGCAAATGCGGGTTCACTTCCTCTAAATTCAACTTTCCCAATTCCTAATCCATTAGTGTAATTAGTACTTAAGCGTATAACCCGAACGGGTAGTAAGACGCGGTGCTAAAAAAAAAAGTGAGTTGTTTAAAAAAATGCCCAATTGATTGCGCGTAGTCACCTCAACGTTGAAGGAGCACAACATATTTAACCTATCGGTTATGTATTTATTCCTAGAGCTACATCAACATCTTGTGTGGCTGACTGAGAAGTGTTGTTAACGCTGGTGGTAGGGAGACCCAATCCTTAATCCTGAGATGATACCTATGTACAGAATAAAGATAGCACCAGCTTATTTTATTGTAGTTATGTGTCATTATTATCATCATGTATAGTGAATATCTACTAAATTATCAATTATTAGCTTATGACACATGATATGTTATGCAATTTTGAATTCTAGCAAACTTTTAGAAATGTAAGAACCTACCACAACAATTGTTTTTTATGGCTCAAGGCATAAATAATGTATAGACCCTATTTCAAGATCGTAATGGACACAAATATGTGCCAGTTTGATTCGACAGTTCTTATTATAATATTATATTATTGTTTGTATGTTATCAATTAATGACTGTGTGCAACATATGTATTGCTGCTAGTCAGAGTGAACAAGCAACATGAACTTACTGCAAGTTGAAAGATGAGACGACAGTGCCAGTACACGCTGTGCTGGGACAGCTCAATAGCCTTGCGCAGGATTGGTTTGGACAGGTTGGACTGAGATTGCTGCTCATAAAGTTCTGCCAACACGCTGGCCGCTTCAAACTTTACATCATCAAATGCATTTATCATCTGAGACAACAGCCACTGCAAAACAAACAATGTAATTAACAAACCTTCTACCTTTGTTAACCTGAATTAATCTCACTTTCCTTTTCTAGTCAATTAGTGATAACATAGAGAGAGAACAAATTTTAAGGTGGATAAATATCAGTGATGATACAATTATTCTGCTCAAGTATCCAAGTCAGCTTTACAGATTATCATTCTAATTTATTCTTTTCCCAATCATTTATGTTGGGTTTAAGTGACAAACATTTTTAAGTAATTGATAACTTGTACATCGTATCATCCGTGTTGTCAAATGTAGGCTGCATTCTTGTTGATGTTGTTACATATTGCAGATATTGTTTGATGGAAACAAGCAAATGTCTTTTGAGCAGAATATTAATAATTATAATAAAACATAGCCATTTGGTGTCAATATTAACACTAATGGTTTTTTGAATGGACAATAATGAACCTGGGCTTGTGGGCAGAATAAAAAGGTAAAGTACATTTTATCTGTCCCATTCTGGGCCATTCCTTTATTAAAATATCCAAAATATTGATATCAGCTGATCGATTTGGAAAAAATAGAAAGAAAAAAAATGTAATTGAATAAAAAAAGTTTCACTTGCAACTATTTAATGGTATTAATTATAATGACACTCATCCAACCCAGCCCAACCTAACCTTTCAATATTATGACACTTTCCCAAATCAGCTTAACCTAACTGTTCATTTGTTAGTAAATTAAATTTTTGACTAAAGATAAAATAAACTATTCAATGCAATAATGGCACACATCATACAATGACAGACAGCTTAGCCATGTTTGTGTGCACTACACAAGACATGAGCCTAACACAAAGCATCATCCATCCAGTGTACACGATCACATGGAAGTTTTACGTCATTGTCAATATTTATATTTCGACAGTGATTTGGGCAATGTGTTGTCAGTTTTATTTAAATGTTGAAATAAAAGTATAAAAAAACTGTATTTATATTGGTGTACCATAATTCAATTCTACGTACTGGTACTATAGTGTACATAATAAAGTGCACATTGTACCATGACAGTAAAAAATAGCCTAATGTGGAACTGATACGTGGGGGTACTAGACCCGAATAAAATATAGAGCTTAATTCACATTTCTCCGTGTCGCATAATGTTGTATATTATAGTCCATGAAAATGTTTCAGAAAAACATCTCAAACTCCAAATAAAATTGATTAAAAGTTTAATTGTTTGAGACATAAAATGGTAGGTTTGTTAAAATGTGAGCATTATTTATAATAATTTGCATAACATTAGTGATTATATTAAACTTAGGTATATTTACTCTTTGGCATTAACAACTCAAGACCTTATTTAGCACAATTACAAAAGTACATGACATAATTATCTTTATTTGAACTAGTTCTATCCAGTCCGCCTCATTACATCCCGTCTCTCAGGTCCATTCTAATGTTATCTGCGTTTAGATCTTCCCAGTCAGTATCCTCAACATTCATACTGCATGTCCTGCTCGTTGTAATCCACATCACTTGATAACCCTAACAATGTCTTGTATTCAATCCCCCACACTGCCAAGTAGCTTCAGCCCTTTTTTAAACAAATATCATCTTAAACACCTTGTTTTCAGACACCCTAGATTTATTTTTGTCATGTAAAGTAAGAGACCACGTCTCACAACCCTGAACTTATTATTTTGTATATTCTGAGTTTAACATTCCTTGACAGCAGCCAAGATGTCAACAACTTATTGACCGTTTTTAATAGCAAGCATTTCCTCATTGTATTTATTTCAGGATTTCTAGTTTATTATCGTTGGTGCTAATTAAAATTGTTCCTAAATATTTAAACTCATTAACCCTGTCAAATGATATGTTGTTTGCTGTATTATCTAAATTATTGTCCCTAATCAGTGTTATCTGTGTTATCATATACTTAGTATTTTCAGCTTTCACTTCTAAACCTATTTCCTTACATGGGAACTTCGACAGCTGGGATTTTAAAATTTGAATATTTTTTTTTTAAATTAATTAAAAACTGAGTCGGAAAAATTAAATGAGTTTTTTTATTGTTTGTTTAAAGAAAAGAAAAGCTTTGCCAGGGGTTTGCGTGGTTACCCTGGACGACAGTGCTAGTTTTCTCTAAGGGTCCCCACACATGGACGGCCATGCTCCGCTTGATGCCAGGCAAGTTTGTCATGTCAAAACTGTCATTCTGGGCTTGACAGGTTTCACCACACGGGTCATGCTGGGACTGTCTGAACTGTACATTTTGTAGGCCTACTTAAGGGAATTTGTTCATAATGGAGTGCTGCAGTGATTTAACAAAAACAATGTCATATACTGTTTTCCTAAGTCAACCATTTTCTGATAAGCCTCTTCCTTTTTAAACACTTTACTTTTCACTTCACACAAAATTGGAAGCGATCTGTACAAAATGATAAAGTCCGTCATGAATTCAACCGAACTTAATTTAGGATTGAAAGTCATGATAAAACGAATAACAACCTCCAGCACACTAAATAACAAATAGATAAATGCTAAAAGTATGGGCTCAGTAGGTCCACTGCGCATGCGTCAGTCATTCCAGGCTTGATGTTATTCACACACAATCAGTTTTGGATTGTCTGCCTTATCATTCCAGGCATGACAACAAATATCAAACACGTCTGAGCCTTCATTCCAGGCTTGACAAGCCGTCATTCCTGGCATGAATGTCCCACTCACGGTCAGTTTAGGAATGAACAGTCCAACTGACGAGCCCAGCATCAAATTGGGCATGACCGTATGTGGGCACCTTAAACATTCTTGTGTTATTACTAAATTAAGTCTAAGATCAGCTGTTAAAGCCTCTCTTTGGCAGCCTATAGGCTATTAAGTCTTGTTTAGGCTGATTCAAAGTTCATATTATGCACGTCAAATTTTAAATATTTCCTAAACTAAGAAACTTACTGCTTGTTCTAAATGATTTCTAGCCAAATCAATGTTTTTAGTGTGGGTCAACAAAATGTTACCCAACTGAAGGTGAGTTCGAGCTTCTACTCTGGGTGGTGGCTTGAAATTAAATACTGCTTGTAAACATTGAATACACAGCTTGATATTAGGTGGGCTTGATGTTCGAAAATTTTCCGCTAAACCCAACAACGAAAGATACCAAGCGTCAGGTTGAGTTGACGCCATAATTAGTATTTGTTTACAAAATTACAAATTTATATTACGTGCAGGCAGCACGGGGTTGAACTATTCCACACCCGAATAAACGTTTATTTTGGGGAGTTTAGGGTAAAGTGCAGGCTTGCAATCAACTAAATATGTTACTAGATTAAACAGTTGAAACATCTATAGCTACATGAATTTTAACTTTAATTTTAAAGAGTGCACTGCTATAGCTAGATAAATATTACAATATAGCTACATGAATATTAAAATATAAGATTTTTACGTTTGTTTTGGGGAGTTTAGAAACTTGGGGAGGAACGGGATTTTTTTAAATAAAATCCTCAACTACACACTTCCTTAAGGAGCTCCAGGGCACAAACCAGAATGTGTGTCAAAAGCACAAAGCGGGGCCCTGATAGTAAATTTAATTCTCTATCCAATCATATTAGTGTGCATAGGCCTATACCCTACAGATATGAGCAATTTGACCAAAACTTGAGGAAGAACGGGATTTTTTAAGAAAAATTCTCCATTACACACAATGCGCTCCAGCGATCAAAACAGAATTTGTGTCAAGAGTACAAAGCGGGGCCCTGATAGTAAATTTAATTCCCTATCCAACAATATAAGTGTGCATAGGCCTAGACCCTACAGATATGAGCTATTTGACCAAAACTTGGGGAAGAGCGGGATTTTTCTAATGAAAATCCTCCATTACACACTTTTTTAAGGCGCTCCAGTGATCAAACCAGAATTTGTGTCAAGAGCACAAAGCGGGGCCCTGATAGTAAATTTAATTCTCTATCTAACCGTATAAGTGTGCATAGGCCTAGACCCTACAGATCTTAACATTTTGACCAAAGCTTGGGGAAGATTGGATTTTTTTTTTAAGTATATACACATATTTAAGATTCGGATAGACATCTCGAGATTTTGCAAATCTCTCTTCCAAGTAGTTCCATGTATTATCATCTCACCAGAGGTGCACTGCGGTAGTTATGGCAATCAAGCCACTGACCCC
>CABFWO010009963.1:0-10454 GCA_902155825.1 Timema genevievae
TTATTATTATTATTATTATTATTATTATTATTATTATTATTATTAGCACCGCGTCTTACTACCCGTTCGGGTTATACACACTCACGCTAATGTGTAATGGTAGGGTGACTGTGAGATGAAATGGAGGACCTACAGTTTAACGTGGAATCCGAACCACGGTGGAGGACTGGTATTCCTCACGTTCACAAGTTGTGATTAATACACATCTTGTCAGAGGAGAAGGAAGGGTTTGGTAATCAGATAAATCTGTGCCGATAAATCTGTGCCGATAAATCTGTGCCGGGACCGAGGATTGAACCCTGACCTTTTCTCGCGTCCCCTACATCCCCCCCTTGAGGGCCAATGATTATATTCGAGTGACGTCATGTAAGGGAAGGGAGTAGGGGACCAGGAAGACGAGGAATGAAACTGACGGATGTCCTCAAACAAGGAGAGGAGACGGAGTGTCAGGACATAAAAGGAGAGGAAACTAGTGGACTCGATACAGACAAAGAAATGGAGCTGTCGAAAGACAGAACACCTGATAATAAGAAATAAAACTAACAATCCACTTTAAAATTAAAATAAACTAGGAAATCCCTAATATCTTTGTTGAAGACCGCATTACATTGACCCGATCACTGGAAAGGGGAAAGGGGGGGTTGATGAATTGAATTCAGATAGAATACATTCCTTGAATGATTCCAGTGTATTTTTTTTACCCAAAAGCGCCTTTGATTTTTCACCCCTTTCTAGTATTTCCTAACCCTCCGAGGAACTTGTCTCAGCTCTACAATACTCCCCCCCAACCCCTCAACCATACTGAGAGTAGCCCTCGTTCTAACCACTCCACCAACAGCGACTTTTGGGTCAGAGCCAACACTTGCCTCAGTCCTCCCTTCTGCTAAATGGATCAAGATGAAAAAAATAACTTTTCTCTCTCTCATTTCTTTGGTTCTTTTGGAGACTTGCGTTAGTTTGGAAAGCAAAAAAAAAGGCACATCTTTTGAGTTTCCCTCCCTCGCCATTCACCCTTAATCTCACCCCCCATCCCCCTCCTGTCTTTAGCCCCATCAACCTCCTCGCACCCTTACCTTGACTTTTAGAGGGTGTAAGAAAGTCTGTATAGCTTAGGTTCCCAGAGCCTTTCCCCCTTTCCCTGTTTCCGGTTCAGTGAGACTCAGGAAAGTATTATTATTACTACTACACTTAGCACCAAGGTTATTAGCAGCTTAGACTCTCAGGGGAGAACACACCAGTCAATCGGATGAGAGAATTATGTGAGGATATTCATCTCCACAATCCAGTCGAATGGTCGCAGTCAAATGCGGCAAACACAGGAAACAACGTGACAATCAACTCTCGTTCAACCGTGGTGTAGTGATCAGTGCATCTTGCTACGAGCCTAGGGGTCCCAGGTTTAATTCCCGGCTGGTATCTCGGGTATTTTTCCCGAAAGAGGAATTACTCCAACGGTCACTAGAGTTTGGTTAGTTAGGCTTGTGTTAGGTTGTGTTTCTACTGGCTCCACACCCTCATACTCACTATCACCAACACCTCATCCCATCAGAACATGGAAAGGATGTACTAATCAGTACATTCGGGCGTCCCTTGGACAACGGTACATTAGTACCGGCTAATCTCTCCCCTACTAGGCTGTGAGCTAAGTCACCCAGAAGCGCAATGTGGTTATTATTATTACTATTATTATTAGTATAATACTACATTGAGCACCAATGGCCGGCTCTAGATGATTGTATGCAACAAATATGGACAACGCAGTTTGGTCATCAGAGACTCACCTGGATGACCGCACCTTCTTTTTTCTAAGAAGCTTCGAGAAGGAAATGTCGCTTGATATACCCCTTCAGGGTTCGCATCTACTTCACCTTCCTTCCTGACGAGGACCCGTGTAGGTAGAGTCGATGAAATCTTAATCCGTGTTCTAAATCTCACGTGTCGGGAATTTTCGTGTATATGACGTAATAGTCGAGCTTTTAAAATAAAATCTACAACGTGTGAAATATCCAGCAAAAAACTGTTTATCTACTTAAAATAAAAAACTATAAAACATCAGAATTTTTAATTTCTAAAACAATTTTTTATTATTATTACTATACAGGATATCAAACGTGGATCCAATTAAATCATTATATCAAATGTCACCCTAATGGTGGCGAACAAACATTAATATATCAGGCCTAGCTCTTTAAACGTTACAACCGCACTAGCCACTAAATAACAACTGCCTTAGTAGCGTATTATTTGATACAGGCCCAAGTCTCCCTAGCTGTTAGGTTAAGAGCCAGACACTCTAGCCGTGCAACACATCATTGTAATCGCCTTAAATAACACGTGACCTGAGCTACATCTGAAGCTTCTTCCATGATCAGAAAAATATATTTATCAAGTTCTTCATCGTAATTTCTGCTACACTGTATACCATCTCTGAGTGAACTGTATAGCTAATATTGGGGAACATAGTTGTCATTCTCTTGTTTTCCCTTCATTATAAGACAAGTTTGGCAACACTGGCTCACCCATGTTGCCAGTAACTTCTTAGCTTCATATTGAAGGTGGGATGAAACGGGACGCGAGAAATGCCAGTGATTCTTTTTGTTTTTCTGGCAAAACATTTTTGGCCAGAATAAATCAAATACTACTCCAGTAAAAACATAAGAGTTTAATTTTCTTCACATGGTGACCTCAAAATTTCTTGAATATCTGAGGAGGGTGTCTTGGAATTTAATGACAACTTTTTCTCTTCAATTAAAAAGTTTGTTAGATAATGCCACCATGCTCATGACAGATATTCAACAACTGTTGATATAAACATGTGAAGAAAATTAAACTATATGTTTTTACTGGAGCAATATTTGATTTATTTTAGCCAAAAACGTTTTGACATAAAAACTGCAAAAACACTTGCCTTTTCTCGCGTCCCCTACGTCCCACCTTAACTGAAAGCTAGGAGATTTGGCAACAGCTAGCCGAGGAAGAACTAACATAAAGCTGCTCTCAGTTAAGACCTGCAGTAAGAAATTCTGGTTCATCAAACAGCAAAACACAGATCAGGTTTAAACACATGCCACTACTACTTTTGTGGCAACAGTATTTAAATCAAATTGAGTTTAGTTTCGACATATTTATCTCGTATCACAACGGAGGTGTGTGGCTATAGATCCTGTCGGTGATTTAATAGATGAACGATTGCATCAAATCAGTACTTTTGAAATGTATGGTTTCAAATACATTCGTGCAAAATATTTGAGCACTTCTCTTGATAAGTGAATGTTTACAGGGGTGGCTAAAATACGTACTCTCCCGTATTTAGAGCAGTGAACATCAAGTTTCATACATCTCGTTCAAGGCATGACGTGCTATTGTGTCGTATCTAAAATACCTCTCTGTACTTTCTCTAGACTCATCGGGGTGTGATAATAAGAAACAATTGAGCCATAAATTTTGATAAATGTCGACGATTCATGACCTCTTTGAAACACAAACCCGCCATGCCATCTGTCTGTCTGTCTGTATTTTGACTTAAATTGGATACTATTTTACCGATCGGACCTAAAAAAAATTGTTATCTAGGGCTTACATAAGCTTCCCCAGAGGTATTTTTAGAATTAGATACTTAGCATTAGCCTGGGGGTAATTTACTTAAAGTCAAAAATAGAAGCAAAAATTGATGTTCTCAAAATCCCCATTAGCAATTTTTATAATACTTTGTATCTAGGAACTGTTTTGACTTTACAAACAAAATGGCGACTCTCATTTTTTCCATGAAAATGACTTTGAGAGTATGTTACTTAAGCTAAAATTTCAAACTTTGATTTTTATGTCCCCGCAACTATCTGAGCTACGAAAAATAACTTATTGTAAAAAATATAGTACTACTAGGAATAAAAATCTTTTATTTGAAATATATTTTTATGAAACCAATAGTTTTAGAGCTATAAGCATATATATGCTTATTGGTGGACAAAAGAGATGCTCCTCTTTTCTCAATGTTTCTGTAACAATGTATATTATTTCGTTCTGCGAATCTTGCTAGTTTTTAGTAAATGTATCTATTTTAAGAAGAAAGAGAGAAATTCTGTGTGGTGCACCGTTACATTAATTTTTTTAGAGACAAAGACCAATAAAGGCCTAAAACTTGTTAAAAAGATCAGGAATAGTTTTTATTGGTTGATATTTAATTATCGATTGCGGAACTTCCGATCTAGAAGGGTTTTTTTAGATGAAAGTCTGAAAGTTACGATACATGTTCACAGGTTTCTATTGTATTTCAGAAGTGTAACCGGTAACCGGTCGGTTCATACCGAGCTGACGCTGCTTGCGGAGAAGCTCTGAACGGAACACCAACGAATCACACTCCTCGGCAGACAACTTGATCCTGTCCAGTATCACTCACCGCTGAGCCCGTAATGCCCGGTCGTGGGAATATCCTGGTTTTATTTTTCATGTAAAAGCGCGTTATTCCTGGATTGAAATGTACCCCATGAAACACTAATTACAACGCGAGCTGTATCCGAGGGAGCTCCGATTGGGGTAACCCGATACCGGCCCGGAACGGAGGAACGAATAGTACTGTTAGACCTGTTATCAGGTTCCTACCATTATACTCTTCCCTGACTTTACTGATTCATATTGTGTGGAGGATGATGACAAGGGTTTGTAGAGAAGACCTCATGTGTGGAGAGGAACAATAACAGGGGTTTGTATAGAAGACCTCATGTGTGGCAACATGCTCATTCATTACTGTAAGACATCAAGATTATCTACCAGCCTACTTTCACTGATGTTCCTCAATACTATCCACCAGCCTATTTTCACTGATGTTCCTCAATACTATTCACCAGCCTACTTTCACTGATGTTCCTCAATACTATTCACCAGCCTACTTTCACTGATGCTCCTCAATACTATCTATCAGCCTACTTTCACTGATGTTCCTCAATACTATCCACCAGCCTATTTTCACTGATATCCATCAGCCTACTTTCACTGATGTTCCTCAAGACTATCCATCAGCCTACTTTCACTGATGTTCCTCAAGACTATCCATCAGCCTACTTTCACTGATGTTTAAGAGAAAGTTACCTTGCTGCTTCTGAAAGTATTCCCGGCCCATTTCAAGAGTTACGGATCTCGGAGTTAAGCCTCTGTCCCGTAACGTCTGCAAACATGTTCTCGATGTGTGTCGGTACATGACAATAAACACACATACTCACACACTCACATTCGAGCAAATGTTTCCGGCCCCCTCCACTGATAAATGATGCGTGGCAGTGGTGGATGTCCGATGATATGAAATATAACACAACATCCACCCGCTAACATCCGTTACTGAGTGGGAGGTGAGGGAGTTCCTAAACCACTGGTTTATAATTGGTTAATCGATGTTTGGAACAAACAAACACACACACACTCGGCTTACCAGCCCGGGGTCCGCGACCATGAACAGGCCCGGGGATGGATTTAAGAAGGTCCGTGGACTTGTGTTGACAACATTCTTCAAACCAACACACTCTCTCTCACTCTCTTTTATATTAAAATAGGAACACCCAATAAACATGTGTAAGATTTGTAAAACTAAATAGTACACATTAGTGCAGAAACACTCCACCATGAAATAATATACGCTGTTACAGAAACAATGAAAAATATTAAAATATATGTATACTAAAGAGAATAACAATCAGTTTCCCATTTTCAAAGACATTCACACACACACACACACATATATATATATATATTTATATATTTGCTTAAAACTTATAAACTATTGGTTTTATAAAAATATATTTCAAATAAAAAATGTGTAATTTTAATAGTAGGCTACTACAACTTAACAATGATAAACTATCTCGTATTTCAAAAGTTGCGAAGATGTGATCAAAATTGGAAACTCCTGCCTAAGTAAAGCACCCTTGTTCTTTCCAGTCAACAAACGAATAAAATAACGAGTGAAAACAAAAGGAAAAGTGGACTTTATTCGATATAAAATTGTTGTAGGAATTGCTTACCTCGTCCAAATGATGTTCGCTGACGATAGAGGCCTACCTTGTGGGTTGCTGGGTTAAGAGTATGAAGGAATGGGGAAACAAGGGGGTTGACTTAGCGGCGTCTTTCAAACTCTCGTTGTTTCTTGATAACGAAGGCCACTTTAGGGCCTGTAACACCCGACTCACACTCGGACACCGATTAGTGCATCACTATGTGTCCTGACTACCGCGCTCAACTGAACTGCTCGCTCTCAAAAACAAACGACCTTTCTTCCCCCTCCCCTTAAACCCTCTCAAAAACGGCGGTAAAACGTTCGAAGAATAAACAACAAATACAAAACCAATATGTATAAAGCATTATATAAAAAACCTATGTTAAATAAATTACTACACAAAAGCTATTTTACAATATTAAATATATACAATTCAGAGAATGAACAACCCTTAAAGTCATTTTCATGAGAAGATGGGAATTACCATTTTGTTTATGAATTTAAACTGTTTCTGGATATAAAATTTAATCAAAATCGTTCAAATGGATTAGGACAAAAATTGACTAAATCCCTTCTTGCTCTTCAGTTAACTACCCTTAATTTAAGGGTTGGATATCTAATTCCAAAAACTCCTCTGGGGAACCTAATGAAAACCTCAGCTACAAAGTTTTAGCCTGATAAGTAAAATGGTTTTAGCTCTGGGCCTAGGTATATACAGACAGACAGACAGACAGACAGATGGTTTGGTGAAAAACTCCCCAAACAACGGATTATCCGGAACTTCAACTATCCGGATCGTACCCGGATAGATAGACGCGTTTCTAGTGCTGATCAAATTTTATTACATATAACAGGATATAGCTAATTTTTATTTTTTATTTGGGCTGTTTTAAGTGCATTTCAATCAGTATACGACTTACAAACTAACTTGACACTAGAACAGATAGAACACCCGGTCATTTATACATCGTTGTGACAGGATACACCTTAATTTAACCGATTATACATTTTTCAGCCATGCCGGGAATCGAACTAGATAAACTTATCTCAGTATACAGACACGTTACCAACTGAGTTAAGGTGCCAGTCCTCATACATGTAGTTTATTTTATTATTATTATTATTTATTTATTATAAATACTATTTTTATTAATACGGTTTTATAATTTCTGTACTTAAATACAAGAACGTATCAATGATTAGTACAGTATGGTACAGCCCAATTTGCATAGGAAGGGCCTTTTATGAAATATAAACAGATTTTATTACTCAACATTGATAACATTTTAATATACTAATATTATTATCATAGCTTGTTAAGTCTACAGGCCGGGGGTTGGTTTGTTGAGATTTATCTCCATCCGTAGCTGGGCATCGACTCAGTCCCTCAGTTGGCTAGTGCCGCCTGCACCATCTGGTATAATACCATGTACTAGGGGTGTTTATAAAGTGTGATGGTTCCCTTTTACCTCCCACGCTGAATTTCTAAGAGTGAGAGCGAAATGACCTAGTTTTTCCGGGATAGGTATTCTCATAATCTACAACCTGCCCGGAACCGACGGCTTTAATTCCCCTCCAAAGGAAGTTGTGCTACGGATTTTTCGTCACTCAATAAAAATCCATCGACCTCAATTGGGTTTGAACCCACGAACCTCGGGTCCTGAGGCGAGAGCTTTACCTTAAAACCACCTAGGCCAACTGTTATTTAACAGGTATTGATAATATCTATCAGAAGTGACAGCTGCAGCATTACTTGACGTATGAACACGTGAAAGCAGATCTAGTAACATCTCTAGCCGTCATATAAGGCCCTTTCTATTAAAAGTGTCCCAGTCTATGAAAAGCTTGTTACCGGATGTAATCAGGTTGGAACGTTATCTCGCAGACACTTGGTGTTGAACGTGACTGTACCAGGTTAAACTTTGTACAGACCCGTGTTGGTTTTTTTTTTTTCAAATCACGTTTAATCCCCGAACTGCAACAACCTCCAAAACCTACCACCCCTCTTCCATGGCCGACACTATTACAATAATAGTTTGCTTGGGACAGCAGCTGGGACGGCGAGCCTCTGACCCCCTCCCCCCTGACCCCTCTGAAGGAATGGAGGAGGGTGACTACAAGCTCCCAGATAACCTCCTTCAACTTTCTGCTACCCTGTCCCTTGAATTTCAACGTCGCAATTACGCGCAGTCTCCTATTCTGTTCACGTAGCGCCACCGTTTGGATTGTAGCATGCTCCGGGGGGTGAAGGGTGAGGGGGGCACCGCACCCCCTTTTCTCGACCCCCCGTTACACCAATATTACCCCACGGTTACACCAGGAATGACGAGTAATATCAGACAGAGATGAGGTAATGAAGGGGGATTAGGATGTCGCACAGTCACATTCAGGAATGTCGAGCCAAAGCTCTTGTTTATTTCCAATTTATATTCCGGACCGGTTCGTCAGAGGGAAGATTTCAAAACATGAAGATACCGAACACACTTTGGAGCTGAAAACTACAACAGTTGAAAATAATGTTCATATATTGATACTAAGATGGGAGTGTACGGTAAGCGAACTAAGGACAGTGCTTTTGCAGGGCTTTTTTAATAGCAAAACGATTTTTTTGCCAAAATAAATAAAATAATATTATTCTACAGTAGAAACAAAGAGTATAGTTTTCTTCACACGGTGATATCAACAGTTGTTGAATATCTGTCATGAGCATAGCGGCATTATGTGACAAACTTTTTAAATTAAAAGAAAAAGTTGTCATAAAATTCCAGGACATCCTTGACAGATATTTAACAACTGTTAATAAAATTAAATTATATGTTTCCATTGAAGGAATATTTTATTTCTTTTGACCAAATATTTGTGTTTGTATAAAAAGTGCGAAAAGATTGACAATTTCTCACTTCTCCTACATCCCCCACTGTAACTGTACTAACATGTTTATTAAATAATGGTATTCCCACAATTAATCCCAAAGAGACTTCACCCGTCCCACCAACTTCAACGTTCCCGTTCGAATAAAGAGACTTCATCCGTCCTACCAACTTCAACGTTCCCGTTCGAATAAAGAGACTTCGTCCGTCCTACCAACTTCAACGTTCCCGTTCGAATAAAGAGACTTCACCCGTCCTACCAACCTCAACGTTCCCGTTCAAATAAAGAGACTTCACCCG
Organism: Timema genevievae; assembly: GCA_902155825.1. NCBI lineage: Eukaryota > Metazoa > Arthropoda > Insecta > Phasmatodea > Timematidae > Timema > Timema genevievae. The sequence continues at coordinate 9,154 of CABFWO010009963.1, forward strand.
TCCTACCAACTTCAACGTTCCAATTCGAATAAAGAGAGCTCCAGTCAGGGCCAGCGTGGCCTGTCATGCTAGATTACGCCATGAGCTCCACGTCACAGATGCCTCGAGACCACACTAGAACGTTATGGATGTTTCGGGAATGTTCCACGACTAGAACCGTCTGGGCTAGCAGCAGTTGTTCCACGCATGCGCCATGTTACGCTTCCTTTACCAATCCCTGACCTCCTTGGTTGAATGTTTCTCTATCCTTCTCTAGGATCACGTGATGACGTTCTAGGACTATATATTGACAAGTTTCGTCTGTTCTGGCACTCATTACACCACCGTTGACTGCTTAGGTAAGCTAAGCACGCTTGTATTCAAAATTATCTTTCTACTTATAAACTTATTTATTATTTGATAAACTTTTTAAAATCAACCTTTAAGATTAAGTAATAAATTGTAATTATTTATTTAAATCATATATTAAATTTAAAATCATATTTCTAAGCTCACATTAATAAATGTTTGTTACAGCTTACTTTGTCTTGAGGCCACTAGGATGTTTTAGTATTTTTCTGAAAATATCTTCTTCCTAGTTAAATACCGCCATATTAATATGGAATTCAATATATTCAATAGTTTGAATGCCACCATATTGAGGGTTGATAGTGATGTATTATGTAATTGTGATACTGACGTACAAGGCGTGGAAATCAGCTAATCCTTTATAAATATCTTCTCACACTCCCCTAGAATAAATATGTTCGGACCAAAAAAAATCAAAAGTACAGTGAAGAAACTATGGATTATTGCGGGACCTTTGATTTTAAAAAATTACTGAAAACTGCCCTTAAGGCATCAGTCTCGTCACAGATTGGACCGCTGTTGATGGGGAGCACGGAGTTCGAATCACGGTCGGGTGTACTCAGGATGGGTTCTAAAAAAATAGTTTTCCAAATTTCCTACTCACACAGACAAATGTTGGTGCACGTGATCAAATTTAACCCTACTCATATCCACCCCACTATCAATATACGTATGCCTATATACGAGGGCGTAGAAGGCGGTAGAGGGGAGGACGAGGTGCGCAGAAACAATCTCATATAGCGGTATTTAATAGAACAAACACGGTATTCGAAGCCCAGCCTCCAGGGGAAGAAAGAAGTCAGCAGTAAGAAGAGGTAGACCCTGAAGAGAGAAAGAAGTCAGCAGTAAGAAGAGGTAGACCCTGAAGAGAGAAAGAAGTCAGCAGTAAGAAGAGGTAGACCCTGAGGAGAGAAAGAAGTCAGCAGTAAGAAGAGGTAGACCCTGAGGAGAGA
>CABFWO010009964.1:0-10453 GCA_902155825.1 Timema genevievae
ATCACGCACTGACTGTCCTCTCTCTCGCCTGTAATCACCAGTCTCGCCAACCTCACGCAATAAGTTTCAGTGAGTCTCTAACATAAGTTAGTAGTACTATCGTGATATTACACGTACTCTAGGTTTATGTCGTCGGCACTCTGTGTGTTCACACGCACAAACAGCTTATATATGATATACCCCTTGCCCCTTGGACCTCTCGTGACCAGTGTCAAAACCAACTAATCGAAAGCGTCCCTGCGACAGGTGTCTTGAAGGCTAGCTTCCTATTGGGTATAGGGAGATGACGTTTCTTGCTTGTTTGGTAAATATTAAGGAGTTAAATTTTGAAATAAAAAATAAGTTTTAATGGTGCAATCCTTCTACATTATTTCTGAAAAGCGCGTGATTCTTCATAGATGAAGTCTTAAGGATAATTTACATACAATTTATTGAAGAAAAATACCTTCATCCATGACTTTTTAAATATATGAGAGCGGTCCAAATCAGTACAATGTTCAACTTTTTAATCGATATTATTTTTTTATATGTTCAACTTTTTAATATGTTTTCATTCTTTATAAAAAATTAATAAACTAAGTTTTGAAAACTGAGAAAGTTAATGATTTAAACGTTTTCCCTTACTCCTTTTTAGTAAACAAGATATAGTTCTAGTCTAGTGATGTAAACAGATTATATGTGAGGGAGAGGGGATGTATGGACAGGTTCAAACTTGAACGGTTACTCGTCAGATTCAAACTGTGTAAATGATTAACAGGTAGTGGTTAGGCTAAGATAGGTAGGGTAGGTTTAAAGTGAAACACTATTTGACAAACACATTATAGCTTACGATGAAATCAAGAACGATGCAACAGCATTCACTTATCATAGTATCATTTAGAATTTTGCTTGTTTAAAAAGTATCCCCATTTCAGACTCTCGATGTGCAAGTTAAGGGATGAATGGTCTCAACGTTTAAGGTGTTTGGTGGAGAATTATGCATAATTATTTCGTACCGTTTCAGAATATTGAGAGGGATGGGTGGTAAGCAGGAAGGGCATATCGTTTAAGGTACAAGATCTTAGCTGTCAGGTATCAAGGAGCGGGTGTTAAGATGATTGATACATCGTTTAAGGTACAAGATTCAAATTGTCAAGTTTTAAGGACCGGTTGGTAAGCAGGGTGGGTGGTAAGAGGATAGGATTAAGATAATTAACCTTGACATGATTAAGACAGGCAGACAAGTTCTGACAAGTTTAAAGAGAAAGTATCCCCATTTCAGACTCTCGATGTGCAAGTTAAAGGATGAATGGTCTCAACGTTTAAGGTGTCAGATGGAGACTGGTAAGCGGGGTGGGTGGTAAGAGGATGGATTGGATCAACACGGCCATGATTGAGACAGACTACCTCTTGCTCAGGATGGATACAGGAAGTCGCAGGAGGTAATAGTAAAGGATGGGGAAAGGAGCGATTGGCGGCCATGGTAAGAGAAGGCTGGGAGGAGAGTACGGGATGGAATCTAAGGAGGGGCAGAAACACAGGGACATAAGGTAATCTTCTGTAATTGAAAGACCATGGACATAGACCGACTCAAATCTTATACATACGTTTTATGGGGCAAACACTCATGCACTTAAGCTCTTTTGTGTAATAGAAAGCCCTCTTTCTAACTACTAGTAATGTTTGTTAAATTGCAGTTGATCCTCAAAACACTCATTTCTAATTTTTTTGCTGCTTGTCCGCTCGTTGTTTTTCTTCTATGCAAGGCTCTTCTAAAGTGGGCACACAAGAGTGTCCATTTATATTTACAATCTTCAACTGAAACAAAATATTATATACAGAAAGATTATAATATGATGTTCTATTGCGTTCATACTATTGGTCTTAGAGGTTTTCTGATTTAATTATATACTTTACATAGTGTGTATTTCCTGCTTACCAGGTAATTACTTTTTTTGTTTAAATATTGTGTAAGTAAGGATTAGGAGGCTATATAAGAGGAAATACAAATAAACTTAAGTGAAAGAAGAGTATTTAATCATAGTGAAAAATCAAATGTATAAGCAACACTTGGCTGAGATTCGAACCTCGACCGCTGGCAATACAGTATATTGCAAGATGAAGGCCAATACATGACCACTTATGCAGGCTATTTATTATTTTATTTTTACATTTTAACTATTTTCAATATACATTATTTCTGTGCGATAGATTAATAAGATATTATGTTTTTACTTCAATCCAAACAAAATCCATTAATATTGTTTGGTAATAAACTTACCTTTAAAAGTACACAAATCAAATATTAGTGACAGATTTAAAATAAATTGTTGTAAATAAATTGGCTACCTCAATTTTTTGTAAATGAATTTTTTACCAGCAGCGTCTTTCTACCCATTCGGGCTATACGCTTATGTACTAATTGCGCTAGGAATAAGTAAGGTTATATTTAGAGGAAGTACCCGCATTTTTGTAAAGGGAGAATGTAAAACCATTTAGGGAGAACCACTCTTTATTACACCCTACCGAGATTCGAACCTCTATCTCCCCATCTCAGGGGTAAGTGGGTTAGACCAGGTGGTCACTGAAGTGAGTTATCTAAATTTAAAGGAATGTGTTGCTAAGGTAGAACATAATATTGAATGTTGTTTAATGTCTTTAAAAAGTCGTTACTTAACTCTTGCATTCAGTTTTTCCGCTATCTCCTTCTAAATATTTTCTTCAGTGAGATTATTATCACAATCTTTACACTGCATATTATATAAGTATTCATATTCTTGAACCAACATATTAAGTTTTCTTTATCCAGCACTCTTTGCCGACGTACTTGCCCTAAATAATTTAGTACGCTGTTATGTTTCATAAAGTCAAGATAGTTTGGATTGTTTTTTTAGTCACTAGGAAGCTTGGTCGGGGAAGTTCGTTTCTGTCCGGAATATTGGTGACGTCACTCTAGGCAGCCAATGATAATGCGTATAACTAGTGACGTAGGTATAACAAGCCAAGAAAGTTAAGAAATCACATGTTTGTTTTGTTAACATGGAGCATAGAAAAGACATGGAGGACGTAAAGAGAACTTATGATCGCTTTACTGCCAATGAGAGAGAAATATTATTCGGCCTTATTCATTCTAAATCGGCTGTCATTGAAGATAAGCGAACTTCGTTTTCCGTTCTAATAGCAAAGAAGAAAGCTTGGCAAGACGTCGCAGACGGTTTCAATTCTTATGCTTATGTGACACATGTAAGTACAGACTGTACGTTTCGGAAGTATGTTAGGTTTACTTATATTTTGATGTTTTTAGTTCCTTAAAATATTTGGTATTACTCTTTTCTTCTATTTATTATGGTAGTTTCCTTGTATTTTAATTTGCAGGTATCTTACTTTCCAATAGCTTAATCTGTTACACAACATGCCCTTCAAGCCGGCATTAATGTTATTAAGGACAGTTTCAAATAATGCATAGAAACACATATAATGTTTTTACTTTATATAATCGTACATTATAAATATTTGATAAAAAAATAACCATAGGCCTAAGCCCTCATTCTTACTAGACCGGTATAAAACTGTTAGTTAACACAACTTGTTTACAGTCAGACCAAGGCCTATAAAGCATTATTTATTTTTCAAAGTAAGAAGAAAAGCAGGGCTATTATGAGTACGACGCAAAACGTATTTGCAACCGTTAACAGAGAGATGCTAGACTTTGTGTCAAAAGTTATTATGCGAAAGCAAAGTCCTTGCGAGCGCAAATAATTATTTTCCTAGTAGAGTGCCACCAAGTTATGCAGACATTTTTTTTTACTTGTCCTTTGGTTTGTGTTACGAGGTTATGTTTGTTATGTTTTGTAATTTACTAGGTGTTTGTGTTACCTGATTTAAACTTGAGTATATTGCAAATATTTTATATCGATTTTAATAAGATGAAGACGTTTTCGTATTGCCATTTTGGAGTAAAAATTACTTTTTTTTAAAGGGGATGGTACGTAATTTTCGCGTGATTATTCTAAAAAATTGACAGAAAAAGGCCAAACAAGACACATCAATTCTCTGATGTCAGCAAAACTGAAACAAAAAAAAACAGATTTTGACATTTAAAAAAGCCAATTTGGCAAACCTGCGCTTTATTATTTGAAACTATAGTCTTATACCAAATAAAAAAAGCCAACAGTGCTTACTACTAAAGGAATTGGTGAGCGGAATAACTATTTTAATTTTTTTCTCATCACTTTTGTCTAGAACATTTTTATTAGACTTACGTTACGATTTGATGTGTGATTTTCCAAAAGACTCCTAAAATTTTTATTAAATCTCAAGACTTTTTTTTACTCTGATCTCACGAAATATTTTTTAAGACCTGGCAACACTGATGAGGTGGGTCAACATACTACTAGCACCCCAAATATGTTGATGCCTAACCTCCACCTACTATAAAACTTACAAACGATTAAGCTTAATATTGGAATGTCCAAATTATCAGTGTGTATATGGTGAATAATAATGCATTTTGAATAGTGTTAGGTTTTAAAGAAAATATTCTTTTAACATTTAGTGTAAGTGTACTATCCCCACTCTTGGCCTACTTATGATATAGGGCTTATTTAAAGTTAGATTATGTGACACACAAAAACGTTTTGAGATTATTATATTAGGCTAATGAGATGACAAGTTTAAATCAGGTAACACAAAACACCTAATAAACTACAAAACCTATCATACATAACCTCATAATGCAAACCAAAGGACAAGTAAAATGTTTGTGCAACTTAGCGTCACTCTACTATGAAAATATTTGTGCTCGCAAAGTGGTCGGCCATAATAACTTTTGACGCAAAGTCTAGTGTCTCTCTGCTAATGATCGCAAATTCGTTTTGTGTCGTGGTCATAATAGCCCTTCATGGCTGTGCCTGAATAGTCTGCCCTTGTGCACTTGCACACTTTATTTGCTAGAAAATTGCAATGGCGTCGACCTAAAAGCTGAAAGTCATTTTTGTTGGTGTCTGAATTATCTTAAGAGTATGTTGATCCACCCCTTACAATGCACATTTTACTAAAGGGCACATTTGATGTGCCCCTTATTGTGCATTTTAGTAAAGTGTGCTGATGCATCACTTACAATGCACACTTTACTAAAGGGCACATTTGATGTGCCCCTTATCACATACTTTAGTAAAGTGTGCTGATGCCCCCTTACAGTGCACACTTTACTAAAGGGCACATTCAATGTGCCCCTTATCGTGCACTTAATTAAAATAGCATTTTAAATGGAATAGATAGACTTACTGTTAAATGAATATGTTTTAATGCTCTGTAATTTATTCATTTACATTTTTCCGCAGGCTAAAATTCTTTCTGTAGCATAAAAATCTCTTTTTTTAGTAAATATATATTTTTTAGCTTAAAAATGTTTTTTTAATCATAGATAATAGTTCAAGAATTATATTTTATTGTTATAAAAAGTTTAATAACAGGAAAATAACAATTTACATTTGTATTGCTAAATACTGTAAATATTCACGCTTACATTCATCTACTAATTTTTTAACACCACTATAGTGCGTGTAGGGAACAAAACACTATCAAATATTGATCTCGTTGCCATGGAAACACTACTTTCATAAATGGCCACCAGGGAGCTCTAAGTGTACTATGCTGTCTAAAAAGTCTCATGCACCCTATGTACTTTAGAGTACTAGAAATGATGTGTTTTATAAAGGTGTGCAAGAAAGTGCATAAATGCGATCTATTCAGACACAGACATGTTTATTTTATTTAGACTTTCAAATTTTTGCAAACAGTTTACAAAATAAATCATTGTTTAGTTTTACACACAGGTATAGGCCTAGCATTTTTTTAAACAATGTGTTATTTGGGTCTAAACCTGCAGCAAATATTAAGTCATTTGTTCTTTTTATAAGGGGGAAACCTCATAGACATAACTAGGCCTAGCATTTTTTTAAATAAAATATATTCATTTGTCCTAGGACTGCAGTAGCAAATATATAATAAAGTAAATAATTGGTCCTCTTTACAGACATAACCAGGCCTCCCATTTATTTTAATTAAAAAGCCTATTATGTTTATTTGAATTGACCTACATTTTCTAACATTTCACTAAATAAAATATAATTGCATCTATTTACACACAGGCAAAGGCCTAGAATTTTTTTTTATGTATTTATTTGTTATAGGCCTTCATTAGCAAATAATACATTATAAATTAAATAATTGGTCCTTTCTAAGACATAACTAGGGCTGTATTCGAATAGTCCAGGGCTCCATAGTCAAACCCTTGAGTTTTAGACTTTATGCAGTCTTGATGATTTTACACTTCTTGCGCTGTTCATAGCGAAGACTGCATCAAAATATTCGAACGGCAACAACCTTATTTAAAATGGCGGAAAACATAAGTCATTGCTATAGCAGACGAAACGATAATACTAAAACAATTGCCAGTCAAACACCGCGAGAACAGCGTACGGTTGGTAGCCTTCATATCCATGGTGACCAAGACCTCGAGAAGACTGCATAGGTATCGTTTGCGACTATTCGGACAGATTTACACTTGGTCACGTGATTGCCAATGCGGCTATCAAGGGCACGAGTCAAGGTGACGCTGCATAAGTAGACTATTCGGATACAGCCTAGGCCTACTATTTCTTTTAATGAGTGTATATTTGGCTTAGGTCTACATTTTCAAACACTTAACTAAATAAATCGGCACTTTATTTTTCTTTCAGGCATAGTCATAGCATTCTTTCAATAAACTGTTTATTTGGTTTATTTACATACATTATCAAATATTTTTAAGTATCCATTTATTGTTTATTCCTAACATTAAAACAGAGAATAAATATTATTTTTATCAAACAGCGATCAGCACCTCAGCTGAAGAAATGTTGGGAAAACGAGAAGGCAAGGAGGAAGAAACTCCTCGCCGCTAAATCTCGAAGGAGAATGGCGACTGGTGGTTTTACACCTGGGGAGTCTACAGAACCTGAGTTGGAGGCAATTCTTAGCACTCCCATTGCCTACTCTGTGGACGGTACTAAGGATTGCGACACAGTTTTACCTCCAGCTCCGAGGCCTGAGGAGAGTAGTGCAACCCAGTCTCCACCAGAGGCAGCAATCCCTACATTTTCTGGTGAGTATTTGTATAAGAATATGTTCATTGGGTTGTTTTGTAAATAATTTTTCTCTAAAAACTACTTTTTTTTATTTGATAATTGATTACATGATCCAAAGAGCTTGAGCTCGCTTATAGGATTATGGATTTATAGTAATGAAATTTTACATGGGTTTGAATTTTAAAAGACATTACAAACATTTGATCATTAAATAAAAGTAAACAAAATCAAAACAACAAAAAAAGCAAAATATACTAAACATAATAGACAGCAGTACATTGTAACAGATTAGTTAATTTTTAACTATGTGTGATAAAATCGTTGAATACATTTTATCAATAAACACAACTAGGCCTAAAAAAATGAGAAAGTTCCCTTGAAATAAAGATGAAAATTGAGGAAAATTAATTAATATTATATTAATAAACAAGATATGTGGGTATATTCAGGAAAATAATATCTACTCTAAAATGTTTACTGAGAAAACATAACTTAAAATTATAATTGAAATATGTGTGATTATATTTATGAATACATTTTATCTAAATGTGAGATAAAATAAATAATTAAAATAAGTGTAAAAAATAATAATAGCAAATAAAAAATAAGAACGTTACTTTGAGGAAAAAATGAAAATTGAGAAAAATTAATAATTACTAATTATTAGTATTACAATAATAAACAATACAGGTAGGTATGTTCAGGGAAAAAATAATAGATTCAAAAATGTTTATTGTTTACTCTAACAGTTAGTTTACTGAAAACCTGTTTTTGAAAATTTGGTTCCAAACTATCATTTACTTTATGAGAAAGTTTGTGCAATTGTTTTGTACCATTTATTTTTCAATATGCTGCTGTTAGATTAGATTGACTAAACACCAAAGAGTGAGTTTAGGCTATTGAAGAAAATCAAAGGGTGTGCGAACTGTGGCATTAACTTCATCTGACCTGCTTCAGTGGCAGCATGGTCTAAGGCACTACTCTCGCTGTAGACTTGACTTCAAAGGACAGAGAGATGGGGTCCACAGAAGGTGATTTTTCCTAAATGGTTTCCCACTCTTCTTCAATGCAAATGTGGGTTTATTACCTCTAAAATGTTTCCTTCCTCATCCCTACCCTATTAAATTAATTATAATATATGTGCATAACCTGAACATGTTGTCATATAAGTTTCTTTTTACTAGGTACATATTTTGTTTGTAGGTAACTCGTCATCTTCGGTTCTTGTGCTAACATTACCACAGGACACCATTCCTAATGCCTTACACACGGCTGCCAGCTGTCACACTGAAGCGCCAGCTTCCTCTTCAACTGTAAATACCCCTGTAGCAAGCAAATTGAGCAAGGATGTTCCAATTGAGAGGGTTGTAGGGCAACGTTTGAACCGAGGCACTGCAAACTCCCTTGAAGAGAAACTTCGGATTCAAGCCGTGCGACTAAAGTGTGCTCAGCTTCGTGCAGAAAATGAGCGATCAGCTAGGATGGAGAAGGAGTTGCTTGAAGCCGCAGTACAGGCTGCAGCACATAAACAGCAGCTTCATGATCAGCTCATGAATCACCAAAAGAAGCTGTTTGAAAATCAGAATGAGTTGCATAAGCAGCTCATGCTGAAAGAAAAACAGCAGCTTGAACAGCAAAATGAGGTGCATGAGCTGCTTATGAAGCATAAAAAGGAGGAACATGAGCTGAAATTGAAGCTGTTGCGGGATACATACATGGACGATATCTAGTGTGTTTCTTTGCCATGATTATTGAAAACGAAGTTTACTTGCTCTTTAACGCTGGAATGGGTAAGGAGGAAAAATATTTTTTTATAACTATTTGTATGTTTTGTCCAACATGGAAATAGGCCTCCTGGGAAATCGCCATGTAAAAAGAAGGATTAACGCATCCTGCACAGTACCACATGAGTTCACACTCTATGGTGATGCGGAAAGCTGTGTCCAATCTCTGTTTTCCTTTTATCCTTTCAAAGCAAATGTAAGTATATTACCTCTAAAAGACTTCCTTCCTCATCCCTGCCACTTTAGAGTAATTAAATATCATGTATACAACCAGAATTTATATATATTTAATTATTGGCTAAACATTTGCAAACTAGGTTTGGAGTGAATATTTCACCAAGGTAAAATGATTATTTTAGGTGTGTAAATCTCAAATCTCTCTCTTTTACTCCCCTTCCCACTCACTCCCTCTCCAAGTATGCCTACATTCAACACTCATTAAAATCCAATCCTTTGATTTGTTTTAACCAATTTAAAACAAAATAAAATCAAAGGTAATGTCGCAAAAGGAAATTGCTCATTGTTAATAAGAAACATTTTACATTTTAAATATTTTAATTGGTATAAATTATTCCACTCACAATTGATTATTTGATCTGATATAGGTGTAGGGACACTTGTTTATAATTAAACTTGTTATATAAATATATTTGTAAATTGAAAAATGACACCTAGACTCAGGAGTCGAACCTGAGACTTTTGGCGTAGCTTGCCGTCCAGGAAACTTCTCGTGCTTGTGGTCCTCCTCCTTAATTATGGGGCAGAGTCTGTGATAAAACATGTGGAAATCATTTGCTACTTTGAGTTATCATTGATGACGCGGCCACTTACAAGTAGAGAATGGCTTAAGGCTGCCTTTAGTACATTGATTGTGAATGGCATGGAAGTAAACAAACACTTGTACAGTTAATTTCACATGAATAGGGAAGCTTATATATGAATCTAGATATGGATATATTCTGAAACATGCAGGATATTTCCAGCGCTTAAGATTCACTCTTCATGTACACTCGTTTGCTTACAATTTTGTACTTAAGGAAAAACATTATTTACAAAGTTCAGATATGTTTAAAACATATTTAGTTGATATAAACAAAGTTTTAGTACTAATTGAAACTAACAGATTTTATAATTCTTCCTACATTTTTCCTCTTTCCCTAGGTGGGCTTTCTTCGTCAAATTTACTCTTAGTAGTTTATTTTTCCTTTTTCTTTAGTTTTATCAATTTCCTTTATTATAAAATTACTTAGCCATTGGGCCACCTCATTTTTAAACATAATATACAAATAAATTGGTAAGAATAATTGTTATGGCTATTTACAATCTCCAGTCCATTCATCATAAGAATGATGGTAACTGACAGTATCTCAATAATGTAAAAAAGGTGAAAAGAATAAAATAAAGTGTTTTTTTTTGGTGAAAGTTTTGACTGCCAAAAGTGACAGTAACTCATCCTAGGTTCTTGCAGCTCATGTGGTTTGGCGATTGGTTACATGAGAGTGGATCTAGTAACTTTTGTATTCCGTCAGTTACCACCTTCATTATGGGGAATGGACTGTA
>CABFWO010009965.1:0-10453 GCA_902155825.1 Timema genevievae
AGAGGAAACTTCTTATCTCAAGGTAAAGAGGAAAGCTCGCTGATAGTTCTCAAATATCAAACAATGACTGTATTTGTTAGAGGAAAGCTAAATCTAGAGCCCTTTTTAATCAAGACTAGTCTTATAGATCCGTGAATAAGATTAAAAAATAGGTGAAAATGAACCATTGTCACATCTTCACACATTTGTTCTATATTAATAAAACTCGAAATATAGGATTGTTAAGGGAAAAGATCCATTTAGGAATATATCGACTTTATTTTGGCGTGAACCATGTTTTGAAATAATGTATCGTTTAATTAAAAATCGCGTTTGAGATGAACGTCCCCGTGGTGATTTCTTGCTTGCCGCTTAATTTAAATCCACCAAGTAAAACTATTGTCCTACAATAACCACAAGGGCTGGAAAGATTGGAATTTAAGAATAGGCGGCGGAAAATTGCTAATATAAAGGAAAAAACGTCTCATTGTACTAGAAAATTTTAATTTCTATATACAGGAGAAAAAGATTTTTAAAATAAGCGAATATGATGGTTAAAAATTGTTTTAAATTGAATCTATTAACGTTGCGATAACAAAGCTAAAAATCTAAGGTTAAATTGTGTCCATATAGCAGAGACTCGCTTTGCTCGTTGGGGTCTCCGCCCCCAATAGACCGGCGGGTTTTTCTTTGCAAGTGGATGTAAACTAATGTAATTCCAGCGTTGTTTTTTAACGTAACAACTTTAAGTTACCGAGCTACTATCACATCACACAGGCCCTTGTTCTCCAGAGAGCTACTATCACATCACATAGTCCCCTGTTCTCCACAGAGCTACTATCACATCACATAGTTCCCTGTTCTCCAGAGAGATACTATCACATAGTCCCTTATTCTCCAGAGAGCTACTATCTCATCACATAGTCCCTTGTTCTCCAGAGAGCTACTATCACATCACATAGTCCCTTGTTCTCTACAGAGCTACAATCACATCACATAGTACCTTGTTCTCCAGAGATCTACTATCACATCACATAGTTCCTTCTTCTCCAGAGAGCTACTATCACATCACATAGTTCCTTGTTCTCCAGAGAGCTACTATCACATCACATAGTTCCTTGTTCTCCAGAGAGCTACTATCACATCACATAGTCCCCTGTTCTTCAGAGAGCTACTATCACATCACACAGTTCCTTGTTCTCCAGAAAACTACTATCACATCACATATTTCCTTGTTCTCCAGAGAGCTACTATCACATCACATAGTTCCCTGTTCTCCAGAGAGCTACTATCACATCACATAGTCCCCTGTTCTCCAGAGACTACTATCACATCACATAGTCCCCTGTTCTCCAGAGCTACTATCACATCACATAGTCCCTTGTTCTCCAGAGAGCTACTATCACATCACAGTGTGTGCCCTGTAGCAACTGTGGATGGATGTGATTCCTAAGAAGAGTCGTATAAATGGCCGTAAAACCCTCAGTAGCGTATACATACCCCCCTCCCTTCCCCTCGCTGCTTACTTCTTGTGGTTTCACCAAAAAGCTTAGCTCTCTCGCGACTAAAATTAGTCCGCAAAGGAACAAAGACGCGTCGGTATCTTCTTCACTTGTAGTTGGAGGGGTGTACACAGTTCCGAGAGCCGCCATCAGACCCAGGGTGTCCAATATTTGTCGTCCTGTGCAGGGGTGTTTCAACTTTTCTCGTCGGCGGGCCCCCAGAAAGAATCTCTCCACAATAAATTTACATATTATATTATTATACTACTATAAAGCTATATGGCTGACTCACTCACTGACATTAATGTTTACCCACTTCCAGATGAGCTAGAAATTTGAAATTTGGCAAACTTATAGCTTCTAGCCTATAACCGACGGGAAAATTCCAAAAAGCCAAAAATTAAAATTTTTAACCCCCGAAAAAAAAATTCAAAATGGTGGAGCAACTTTATAAAGTCGGCGCGGACCTTTCTTTGGAGGTCTCTTGTGGCTAAACGGTATGACCTATCAAAAAACGGATTGCACCAACAGCCACGGATTTGGCGAGATCCACAAGTTTGGTCCTATTACTTTTCGTCGTATCTCCATCGGTTATACCTTAGATAGAGCTAGATTTTTTAATTTTAGGTAAATTTTGCACATTTTCCACACATTTTTAAATTTCAAAACAACGCTGGAATTATATTAGTTTACATCTACTTACAAAGAAAACTCACTGGGGGTTTGCGGGGCGGAGCCTCTAGCGAGCAAAGCGAGTCCTGTAATATACATCCAAACCAATGTATGTATTATTAATGATGGATTAAACAGCCAAACTACCCCGCTTCTGTGGCCGTAGCGTGTTAGTCTAGACTGCTCATGACTAAACATTGACATTCGAATCTTGAGTGTATTTTTTTCGAAATGGCGTTATACTCTGTCTCCACGCAAATGTGGGTACACTTATTCTAAATATAACCTTCCTAATACCTGAAGATCATTACTGTAATTAGTACATAAGCGTACAACCCGTACGGATAGTAGGGCGCGGCGATAAAAAAACAATTTTGACGGTCACTTGATTTACTCCTAAATGAGTCTATCTCGACGTTTGTCGACAATTTGGTCCTACCATGTTTATCATTTGTCTGCCGATCACTTGTCTGTATAACACTTTGTCCCATGTCGATCACTTGTATGTATAACACTTTGTCTTCTCATGTCGATCACTTGTATGTATAACACTTTGTCCCATGTCGATCACTTGTCTGTATAACACTTTGTCTTCTCATGTCGATCACTTGTATGTATAACACTTTGTCCCATGTCGATCACTTGTCTGTATAACATTTTGTCTTCTCATGTCGATCACTTGTCTATATAACACTTTGTCCCCTCATGTCGATCACTTGTCTGTATAACACTTTGTCCCATGTCGATCACTTGTCTATATAACACTTTGTCATCTCATGTCGATCACTTGTCTGTATAACACTTTGTCCCCTCATGTCGATCACTTGTCTGTATAACACTTTGTCCCTTCATGTCGATCACTTGTCTGTATAACACTTTGTCCCTTCATGTCGATCACTTGTCTGTATAACACTTTGTCCCTTCATGTCGATCACTTGTCTGTATAACACTTTGTCCCTTCATGTCGATCACTTGTCTGTATAACACTTTGTCCCTTCATGTCGATCACTTGTCTGTATAACACTTTGTCCCTTCATGTCGATCACTTGTCTGTATAACACTTTGTCCCTTCATGTCGATCACTTGTCTGTATAACACTTTGTCCCTTCATGTCGATCACTTGTCTGTATAACACTTTGTCCCTTCATGTCGATCACTTGTCTGTATAACACTTTGTCCCTTCATGTCGATCACTTGTCTGTATAACACTTTGTCCCTTCATGTCGATCACTTGTCTGTATAACACTTTGTCCCTTCATGTCGATCACTTGTCTGTATAACACTTTGTCCCTTCATGTCGATCACTTGTCTGTATAACACTTTGTCCCTTCATGTCGATCACTTGTCTGTATAACACTTTGTCCCTTCATGTCGATCACTTGTCTGTATAACACTTTGTCCCTTCATGTCGATCACTTGTCTAACACTTTGTCCCTTCATGTCGATCACTTGTCTAACACTTTGTCCCTTCATGTCGATCACTTGTCTAACACTTTGTCCCATGTCGATCACTTGTCTCTGTACCACTTTGTCCGGCCGTGTGGACCAGTTTGTTTTCTACAAGTTCTGCTGCTGCCCATGCGAACAGATAGCATGGCCCAATTACATGATTGGAGCACTGCGCCACTGTTTGTACACCCTGCCCCTCAGTGGACCTACTGAAGAAAGAAAGAAAGAAAGAAACACGTACGGAAGTGTTCTCTAGTTTCTCAACTTCCGAGACTGAGGAAATTTATTGATCGTGCGAAGCTGGCATTTACTGATGTGGTCTAAACAGTTTGGATGTGTGAGGAGGGACTGATATTCTTCTGGAGCATGTGTGAGTGTGTGTGTGTGAGTGTGTGAGTGTGTGAGTGTGTGTGAGTGTGTGCTCTTAATGGCTGCAACATGGGAACGTAGCCTTGGGAATCAAAAGACCTCTCAAGGACTTTTACTTTACTGATACATTTTATTTGTTAGTCGTGTGTGAAGGCGCTGCGATATGAAAGCGGTAATTAGTGTCAACAAATATAAATAAATACTTACTTGGCAAAACCCATAAGTGCACAACTCCCTTTTCTTGCTTGTTTTTTCTGGTCTGGAATTGCATTTCCGAATAAATATCTTACTTTGGGTTATCCAATAGGAATTAATTTCACTAGGGCTGGCTTTATTCTGATGGTAGATGAAGGAAATACAAAAATATTGGGTTAGATATATTGCAATTTGTGACGTGCAGTGTGTTGACATCAAAATGATACAATTTATATAAGTAGGGTATTAAATGACAGCTAGAAAAGCTACTAAAGTCCAATGTTAATAAGAAGAACCTTATTTGACTGCTAGAACAGTTACTACAGTCCAATGTTCATAGGAAGAACCTTATCTGACAGCTAGAACAGTTACTACAGTCCAATGTTACTAGGAAAGAACCTTATCTGACAGCTAGAAAAGTTACTACAGTCCAATGTTACTAGGAAGAACCTTATATGACAGCCAAAAGCGTTACAACAGTCCAATGTTCATCAGTAAATAATATTAAAAATTTGTTGAAATGAGCTTATGTCACATTTTTACACATTTGTTTTCTATCGATAAAACTCAAAATATAGGGCTGTTAGGGGGGAAAAAAACCAGGTTGGAATCTATCGACTCTATTTTGGCGGTGACATCTCTTTTTTTAAAATAATACATCGTGGAATTAAATATTGCGTTATTGCTGAACGTCAGCGCGGCAATTTCTCGCTTACTGAGGCGGTCACCTCAGCCAAGGACAGCAACACTAGTAAAAGGAATTCTAATATTTTGAGTTTCCTCTGTCCTCAAATAATATATTATTATATTCATCTTGATTGGGGATGTAATCTGTTACCAGCCTTCCTAGCCATTCCTGCAGTTTGGGTGTTTATATATTTGTTCCTCTATTGTGTTGGAGTGATAGCAGATATTTTGTTTATGAAGAGGGCGGAGTATACTACCTGTCCGCCTTTCAAATATCTCGCATAGTCCTTCATTGTGGTCTTACACTACAAAAAACACCTAGTTCTAGAAAATTTGATGAAGTATTTGAATGTAAAATGGACGAAAAAACCTTTGTGGCAAAATGTAGAAAAATTCAAACCCACTAGCTACGTTTAGTTTAATTTTCTGCACATTGTAATATCAACATTTGATGAGTATCTATCGTGAGAATGATGCCCTTTGATCAGGAATGTTGAATATCTGTCGTGAGAATGGGGGCTTTTGATCAGGAATGTTGAATATCTGTTATGAAAATGGGAACTTTTGATCAGGAATGTTGAATATCTGTCATGAGAATGGAGGCTTTTATATCAGGACTGTTGAATATCTGTCATGAGAATGGAGGCTTTTATATCAGGAATTTTGAATATCTGTCATGAGAATGGGGGCTTTTAAATCAGGAATGTTGAATATCTCATGAGAATGGGGGCTTTTATATCAGGAATGTTGAATATCTGTCATGAGAATGGGGGCTTTATATTAGGAATGTTGAATATCTGTCATGAGAATGGGGGTTTTATATCAGGAATGTTGAATATCTCATGAGAATGGGGGCTTTCTATCAGGCATGTTGAATATCTCATGAGAATGGGTTTTTTATATCAGGCATGTTGAATATCTCATGAGAATGGGGGCTTTATATCAGGAATGTTGAATATCTCATGAGAATGGGGGCTTTATATCAGGAATGTTGAATATCTCATGAGAATGGGGGCTTTATATTAGGAATGTTGAATATCTCATGAGAATGGGGGCTTTCTATCAGGAATGTTGAATATCTCATGAGAATGGGGGCTTTCTATCAGGCATGTTGAATATCTCATGAGAATGGATGCTTTTATATCAGGAATGTTGAATATCTCATGAGAATGGGGGCTTTCTATCAGGCATGTTGAATATCTCATGAGAATGGGGGCTTTATATCAGGAATTCTTCTCTTAATTTAGGAAATCTTCTGTTCAATCGCCACAATGTTCTTGACAGATATTAAAGAAGTTTATATATTACCCTTTATAGAAAATTATACTGAACATTTCTAGTGAAGCAATACTTTTTTAATATTCCTAAAATACGGGCCTTGAATCACATTCACTCCCATACCATCTCAATTTCAAAATCGAAATTGTGTAGCCATTGTCTTTTACTAATTAACAAGGTAAGGGTTAAGTCTATAATTAATGGTAAAAAGGATGACGCAAAATTTTTTAATTAAAATTTGCTCCTTTTTATTTCTTACCCCCCTTTCTACCTTTTCACTCGTACAGGTGCATGCATTTATCGCGCTCCTCGTATGACCGCGTGTGAGTATGTGTTTATGTGTGTGTGTATGTGTGTGTGTGTTTGGTTATAAGAAATCCAATTAGTATTTTAGACCGCCATTCTTTGTCTCGCTACCACCTGAGACGCATCTCGCCACTTGTGGTAATGATCAATTATCATTACATTTACTTCTCCTTTACATACTCTTCATATTATGATTATTATTATTATTATTATTTAGCATCTCACTTTTTAGAACTTTGCAGGAGAAACTAAAAGGGGAGGAATAAATAGCCTTTTGTTGTTTCGGTTGGAAAACGGAGAAGATTTTTCACTTTTAGTAATTATATGTGTGTATTTATTATTCGTCTAGTTATTAATAGCTAATAATAACTTCCTTTTTTTTTAGTTCATAAGAATGGGTTAATGCGGTCATGCTTTAAGGTAGGTACGCCATCAAGTTCTTTTCTCGGTGCGCTTGCGGTAATTGTTTTGTTTATTAACCGCTCAGGAATTATCATTAACATTCCTTTTTAATAATGTCCCAATGAGAGTTTTCCAATATTCTTGTTTTAGTTTTTTATTTATGATATAAATTCTTGGTCATTACTTTTGAAACCAAAGGTAAGGGACCGTGAACTAAGGCCGGTTTTTTTTTGCAGTTTTTATATAAAAACTTTTTTTTTAGTCAAAATAAATAAAATATTGCTCTAGGAAAAACTTAAGAGCTCATTTTTCTCAATGAAGAGATATCAACAGTTGTTGAATATCTGTTGAGGGTACCTTGTAATTTAATTACAACTTTTTTCTTAATTTAAAAAGTTTGTCATCTAATGCTACTATTCTCATGGCAGATATTCAACAAATGTTGATATCACCACGTAAAGTAAATTAAACTTTATGTTTCTATGGGAGCAATATTTTATTAAGAGCTTTCATGATAGCAGTCCCAACTCAGCTCCCGGCTCGCGCGAGGTTTAGGAGTAAAAGGAAAAGACAAAGAAATGTGTGCAGTACATTCGTATTTGAATGATTACTCGACATTTTCCGCGGTGACGATGGGGGACAAAGTGACAAAGTTTCTTGTTAATAACTACAGTTTGTCTCTTTTATGACAGAATGAAGATTTGTGGACAGTGCTTATCTGTTAAGTAATTCTAAAATGGTCAAAAAACTGCCTTTTCAACGCAGTTTTAACCCAAATATAATTTAATATTTCAACGATGTTCTGTATTAGGAACTTCTATCAACTCTTTATCTCCATTAATGTTCAATCAGAAATGATCCACGTTCAATAGTCTTGGTGTAAAGTTAGGATTTCTAGCCGACTGTATCACAGAGTTGTTGGCGTGTGATCCACGCTCTTAATTTTAACAAAACATTGATAAAATAGTGCCATAGACTCTGCCTTCAACTCGCTTTTTCCGCACTCCCGCCTTAACAAGGCTGTCACACAACGCTAGCTCAGACAGCCTGGTTAAAACTGGAAATATTTGACTTCAAAAATTTAAATAGTAATACCCGCGTCGGTGTTCGATTCGTTAAAGGCATCAGTACTGTGATGGACTGTATTGTATAATCCCTAGCTGATGTACTGCTTCACAATACCTCTCCACTGAAATGTACATAATCAACTGGTTAGTATTTTTGTCTCGTGGTACATACCTTTAAAATTCGACCTCCTCCCCCTTCAATTAATCTTCACTACTTACGTCACCGGTAGAACTGAAGAAAAAAAGCAAAAGCGGGGGATTGCGGTAAATGAAACAATAAAATTGGTCGCAAAAAGCAGTGGCAGGTCAGAGATCACCACTCCATTGAGCTATATAATGATGAAGGGGATGTATCAGGTGTTGCTGGTCTCACAGGAGGGTGGATTGGGTGTGGGGGGCCTCGACAAACCACCCCCTCCCCCTAACCTAGTTAACAAAGGTATAGGAAGAGGGATAAATGAGACATCATCCAGGGCTTGACCCCGGCCACCCAATTACTGGGGCGAGATACAGCCCAACTTTTATAACAAGATACTTTCTGAAAATACAATATATATGTATTGATAATATCAAACAAAAGTGACGACTGCAGATCACATGACTTGACGTATGAATACGTGAAAGTAGATCTAGTAGCTTTATAGCGGTCAGATAAGGTTCTTCCTATGAACATTGGAGTGTAGTAACTGTTCTAGCTGTCAGATAAGGTTCTTACTATGAACATTGGACTGTAGTAACTATTCTAGCTGTCAGATAAGGTTCTTCCTATGAACATTGGACTGTAGTAACTGTTCTAGCTGTCAGATAAGGTTCTTCATATGAACATTGGACTGTAGTTACTGTTCTGTCAGATAAGGTTCTTCCTAGACACATTGGCCTGTATTTATTTATGGTAGTTTTGAGTCATTTGTGAAGGGTGTAGGGGTGAAATAACGTGTTAATTCAATCCATGGGCTAAGGGGGTGGCCTGTGGGTCAAACAGGGGATTGATGTTAACTACTGTAGTTGTCAAAGAGGGTGCAATGGATTAATTCGTTACCACTCCATTGTATCCCTAACCTCCTTGGGGGTTGTTAAACATGTGTTTCTGCATTCAATCTCTCGTCTGCCACCTCCTGAGCTTTGATATTCTCCTGTTACTCAGTCCGTGCCGAGATCGAATGGGAATCACTAGAAGTGTTTGTTGTGGCCCCCCCCCCTTTCCCCTCCTTTTTTCTTGCTTCAACCCGGTCCAGNTCTCCTGTTACTCAGTCCGTGCCGAGATCGAATGGGAATCACTAGAAGTGTTTGTTGTGGCCCCCCCCCCTTTCCCCTCCTTTTTTCTTGCTTCAACCCGGTCCAGATAACCTCGTGTTTTTTCCTTCTTTTACATAGATAAAGCAAGGATGTCGAGTAAGATATAGTTTAAAATATATGTTACCAGAATTTGCTTGCAAAGAGCGAGGGGAAAAATGAAGAAGGAAAAATGATAAAACCGGTAACTTATAACTGAGACCTATTTACGGTCTCCGTTAACCCAAACAGTACAAGCAAGGACTGATTAAATCTTGATTCACACGTTCGGTGAAAATAGAGCACAGAATCTGCTTGAGTGGCGCAGAAATTCACACGCTCTATGTTGACCCATGATGCATTGCAATGCAACTTAAACAGCTGATTATTAACCTATTTTATTTTCTAGTGGATAAACATATATTTTAGATCACTCTCCCGATGGATGTTGTCAAATTATAACGCTGTGTCGTAGCACAATCCAATACATCGATAAACATGCTTTACATTAACGAGTTATTTCAAATCTCCTGACAAAGACCAAAAAATCTGTCTGCTCGCTTCTAGCTCTACAGCGCATGCGCACTGGTTTGAGACTGTTGGTTCTGAGATTTGATTGGCTCTCCCGTGCCGAACATCTCGAGCAGAGCGGTCTAAGTAGAGACCAGTTGAACTTAAGCGCAACAGCTCGAGAGCCGATGAGGCGGAAATGTCGTGATTGGCTTATAGCTCGTCACGTGATTACGTTTCTGTTCTGCGCTAGTTTTTCGGCGGACGTGTGGATCCACATTAATGTCTTTGTCCACGTGATCAGAGTCCTTTTTATTCAAAATGAAGAGATTGAGTTGGTAAAAACATGGCCGCCACGCACCTGGGAGAGCCGGTAAAAACACGTGCTATTTAACAAACTACTTAAAAAAAACACTGGAAATATTTGTTATTTTTGATAATAGACTGCAGTTTGTCACAGCTTGTTTCACAAGAAGTGTCTAAATATGACGTAATCTAATTACAGCTATCGTCACTTGTCTTACGTCAGCAGCCATGCGCTCCGACAGTATTTGTTGTTGTTTATAAACAGTATCAACTTGAAAATAAAGTATGTCCTGTTTTTTATCACCGCGTCTTACTGCCCATTCGGGTTGTACGCGCTTATATTCTAATTACGCTAGTAGTATTAGGGATTGGGAAGGTTATATTTAAATAAAGTGTACCAGCATTTTCTTGGAAGGAGAGTGGAAACCCATTTATGAAAAAAGTACACTTGACCAAGAT
>CABFWO010009966.1:0-10450 GCA_902155825.1 Timema genevievae
ATGTATGTATGTATGTATGTATGTATGTATGTATGTATGTATGTATGTATCTATGTATGTATGTATGTATGTATGTATCTATGTATTTATGTATATATGTG
Source organism: Timema genevievae (assembly GCA_902155825.1). Lineage (NCBI taxonomy): Eukaryota > Metazoa > Arthropoda > Insecta > Phasmatodea > Timematidae > Timema > Timema genevievae. The sequence continues at coordinate 102 of CABFWO010009966.1, forward strand.
TCTATACATGTATGTATGTGTGTATGTATATATAATTATATATATATAAATACATCTCTATATATTATTTCTTATATTAATAAAATGAAGAGTTCTTTGTATGTCATGAGGGTTGCACGATATCTATCGCACGGAGAGGTCTGACATTTTAAAATTAGTATCTCCTGTGCACGAATATGTATAACTGAAAACCAGAAATTTAATATTTAATTTTTTTGAAATTAACTAAAAATTTGTTTGGAAGAAATAAAATGAATACTTTTTCTTTTTCTTTGTAGCAAAGAAAAGTACTGCAAGGGGTAACCACGCAAACGATTGCATAGTTGCCACAAGCAACGCCGGGTGGTTCTGCTAGTATAATATAATGGAAGGCAACCTAAGAAAATAGAATGAGAAGTTTATTTAAAATTCCAACCGCTTATTATAACAAGTCCAACACCTTAGCTAAGTGGGTAGCGTGTTTTGCTTCTGAGTTAAGGGCCCCCTGGTTTTATTCCCAGTATGGCCGAAATTTATCATTGGTGAAATTTGGGCTTACTCTCTTAAATTGATAAATTGACGGCCGAGTATTGGATGTTGTGCCTTTTCCAGTCTAAAGATAAATTATAGTGCATATGAAGCTAGGACAGGCCTAGTAAGCCGGTAGTGGAGAATATATGACTTGAATAGAAAACTGACCCAGACCACAGGCTGGAAACAGTAATGGATATAAAGTAAAACTTATTATAACAAGTCCAAGCCCTACTAATAGTGTAGGGAAGATGGAGCTTGAAATGAGAGGAAATATACCCACATTTTGGTGGAAGTAGAGTGAGAAACCATCAAGGAAATAGATAAAACCACCTAAATATACCTAACCAGAATTCGAACACATACCCTCCCATCACTAGTGAACCATAGCAGAATAGACTAACGTATTGGTCCGTGTGCCCACCGTATTGTATAATTTTTATTAATATGTTTATCAGGTTTGATTTATTATAAAACCAACTGTGTTTTGACCAACCGTTTACAAAACCAGCTGTGCAAAGAACCAACTACGAGTTAGACAAAATTGTTCTTAAGACTAACTTTAAGTAAAGCCATCTGTGCGTAAAACCATTTGCTCGTAAGTCAAACTATGCTTAGATAGAGCTACCGTAATATTCCCTAATCAGGTCTGCTTTTTCCGCCTCTGTAATGAAGAACGTATACTAAAGACGGGACACATTTACTGTTCTGGAAAAGAAAGCGGGTCTATATTTTTGCATTAAAATAAATGTAGCGACCGAGTTTAAGCACTAAAACAGAACCAAGTCCAGCAATCATCATATTGATTTAAACTCCACTTTAATCGTAAAAAAGCACAGTACCTGTTTGGATTTACAAATACTTATTAGATGCGTGCTAAGCACAAGAAAGGTAAGAAGAAATGTTTATATAAATATTTTACTAAAGGTTTCAACTGAAGAATATTTCAGTAAGTCAATTTACACACATTTTTACTTATGAACAGTTGGTTTACCCACTTCAGTGGCCACATGGTCTAAGACGTCACTATCATAATAGATTAGACTGTTGATGACGGGGAGATCGGGGTTTTAATCACGGCCAGGTGTGCTTAGGGTAGTTTTCTGGTTTCGATTTCCACACAGGTGCTGGCACACGTCCTCTAGATTGAACAATTATTATCCCTAACACACAGTAATTAGTACATATGCTTACAGTCCGAGCAAGTAGTGAGACTCGATGCAAGAAATATTAGTTAAAGGTATTGTTTGTCTTCCAAACCATTTGTCTTAAAATAATTTTCTTGTAAACGGTTGGTTTTACGAACATTTTATTATCATTCCAATTGGGCCTTCAGTCAGTATATGCCTTTGCCCTATAATCATTATTATTGGTATTAGATCAGTTGATCTACGTACAGTTGGTTTTACAATAAAATATCACAGAGCCAAGCGTATCCTACGAACTTCCAGTCATTGCCTATTTGTAAAATTGGTCCCATTGGCGTTATTTTGATCTAAATCGGTCCTACGGATTTTAGCGGACATTTCTAGTCAGTCCCGCAAAGGAGCACAAATTGGTCCTAAAATAAATCCCATGGATAAATATATAATAATGGAATAGTGTAATATAAGGTAGTGTAATACATTACAACATATATAGTCACAGTCAAATCAAATCCCAAAACAATCGTCAAAATCACCGAAATTTCAATTTCTTATACTTGATGTTTTTGGGGAATAACTTTTATGCTCACATCCTGAACAAAGTCCAACGAATGTATTCTCCTGCTTCTAGTTTGTTCATGTATTTTTGAATAAATTCCTCCTTCAGGACGTTGTATACTATGGATACGCATTTGGACGTGTGTGTCACATGATATCTTTAAAGGCATCAGCTAGAAGAGCAATATCAGGGTGACTAGAGTGAAATATACCTTTCAGTTTTGAGTTAAAGGAATTCACACCGTTGGTTTTTATCGTGTTTGACGCAGAATACTCAGTCCAAACTAATGGTGTGAATGTCAAATGCACTATCTTTGTGTCGAGTACAATCGACATCCTTTACAATAATTTGATGTTCAAACCTTGTTCACAGCGTCGTGAATGCTTTTTTTCAAAATCAATGAAGACGACTAGTGTAGAGAGAGAGTGACTTCAAGTTTGTTGTATTCAGCCATTAAAGATTGCAATGATTCAATATACATAGCAGTAGTCTAACTGGGGAGAAATAATACAATGAGTGTGAGATACAGGTTGCTCTCCAAGCCACGTATTGAAAATATCTGTTTGAACTGCTTAGGGCCACTTTTAAGGGCTTCATCCACAAACATGCCTTGTACTTTCATGAGAAGTCCAAGGTTAATTCTCATTTCAAAAGCAAATATGTTTGTAGACGGGTCATTGATCCAAAGGAAGTTATCTCCAACGTTCGTTGGGTCATTTTCTCAGGTGCTGCGTGGACCTCATCGGTATTATTAGACAATTTTGACAACGCACGTGCCTTAGAATTATACATGCATTTTCGAATTAGTCCCTCATCATTTGAGGTTAGAATACTGAAGTCATTCTCTCTTAATACAGCATGGGCAGTTATTATACTTGTGAGCTTACATGGCCTCAGCAAGTTATCTTTCAGCTCGTAGCTCATCCGCTGTCTGTTCAGTATACATTCATCGTGGGTGCTATGGTCGTGTGAACTAGAAGGGAGAATGATTGCACCCTCTGGTGAGTCTGTCAGAGAGGACCTTCAATCTATATCTCTCTCAACGTTATTTGCCAGGAACTTATCAAATCAAAATTTAAAGTTGAGAAAAGTTCGAATGGGCCTCCCCCGTTGGTTCAACATTTCACTTGACATTATATAGCGCACGTAACAACAGGTGAAAACGAGAACTGATGACAGAGATATCTAGTAGGTGGGACCGTAATTACTTGTTTACATTAAACAGCCAGGACCGTTTGGAACTGTGTGATATCACCTACTTCGACTGTGGGACCTATTTGACCCGCAGCCCAATCATCACGTACACAAGTGGTTCATCCTGTGTGTATAGCTGTATATAGAACAAGCGTAGCCAATAAGATAGAAATGTTAAATAGCCCAGGATCATGTTATTATACATGACCAACCACGGTGAAACCACGTGTGTTAATCCGTCGGTCAAATTACGCTGAAAGTCAAATAAATTTAATATGTGTGGGACAATTTAAATGTTTTATTTTTAAGAGCGTTACATAAAATACATTTACAGTCAAATAATTTCTTAAAAATATTAAAAATTGCAAGAAGTGATCAATTAAAAAATTATATTATTAACTGAGTTTTTACCACTGGATTAATAATGTGAACTGTGCTCACATATGCTACTTTGAGAAAATGTATGGTCACGTGCTCGTTTAAAATCATGCAACAAGTAACAATTATTAAAAAATGATACCAATATTTTCTATCTAGCAATCTTGTGTGTGTATTTAGTAGTCGGGTGTACTGAAGTTGATTGCTCCTAATTGGTTTTCCACTCTCCCTTAACGCAGATCCAGGTACACTTCCTTTAAATTCATCCCTCATTTTTAACACATTAACAAAAGAGCACAGATAAGTCTAGTTCGAAAAGTTAGTAAAACGCAGCTAAAAAAAATGGACTGTGATAGGGAAAATAGGATGCGGATAATATGAGGCAACGTTACGTAAACGTAAAATTGATAGCGATCCCTAAATCAGGATTAAAATCCAGCCAATTATTGTGATCGCTTCTGAACATGCTGTATATAAAAAGAAATACCGTTATTCCTCCCTAAGTAAGATTGATCCAAAGATAATTTTCAGATATCCTTAAGGAGGCCACCTACTGGTGCACTGAGACACGTTGAAAATGTCTATAATTCTCACGTTATTTAAGGTTATGTTTACTATTTCAAAATATGGCTTCACGCCAAAATGTTAGTGAAAGGTATCAACATGCTAGTATAGTTTTAAAAAACCCCGCAATCAAAATTAATTTTTTATTAAAAATAGTCATAAAGAATCACCGACGCTTGGCGGGAAAATTCTTATTTCTGTGATCAAAGATAGTAATTAGAAACATAGATATAACCTTACTTAAGCAAATAAGGCTAACTTTTAAGCTTTGAGCTTTATTGTAGGTACATATATTTACAGTTTTTATGACAGCAAATTTGTTTGCCTAAAATAGATCAAATAAAGCTGCAGTAAATAAATTTGGTGTAATTTTTTAAGCATATATCTCTCAAAAATTTTAATATCTTTGGCATTAATATAGTGGAATTTGATCAGAAGAGATTAAAAATAAGAGAAAATGTCCTGGGAGGGTTACGTAAAGACTATAACATATTCTAATAAAAAAATAATTTAAATTACTATACACAGAAAATAAAACTAAATATAGCCACTGGATCACTATTTAATATATTTTACCTAAAAAATACAAGCTTTACCTTGTTTTCCGTTTAGGTGCACCTCAATAGGTTTACAAAAGACAGATATAAGACAACTGAGGATCGTTTTAGTGGTTTAATAAGTTTCAGAACTGCACTTACCATGGAAAATACCATAGGGGGTGATGATATTTATCTTCAAGTCATCAGCACGCTTAAACATCAATCAATTTTCCTAGTGCCGTTTAAAGAGAATAATTTAGCCAGAGATGTAGCACGGAAAATTGTACCCTATATTTTTCCTTAAGATTTACCGCTATGAAAGGTTTTCAATTATTATGATTATCATCATCATCATCATTATTAGTAGTAGTATTAGTATTAGTAGTAGTAATGGTGGTGGTGGTGGTGGAGGTGTTTGTAGTAAATAAACGAATGACTGCGATCCTCTTTTGGTCCGTTATGTTCATACTTTAATAATTTTATCATCAATAAGCTAATTAAATTAAATTTAAGGTAGTCCAGAGTATTTTCTAACAATATTTTCTCCTCCAAACCACCGTGCCCCTAATCTCACCCCCTCCTTATCAATCCACTCGTATCTTAACACAAGATCTGATTGATGTATTTGTAATAGACTCTAGGTGCCACCTCTGTAACTCAACCCCGCCAAGTCACTACTGGTGAACATTTCCCGGAAAATGTTCACCTTTGACTGCAGCTGCATGGGGCACGTTGTCCACCCGTGAATATTTCTGGGGACAGGACAAGGGACTACAGGACCTATTTCGCGAAGCAATCAATAACGTTACGCACAGATGTGACCGAGGGATCCGAAGAATTTGTACCAGCGTCACATTACTGCAGCTATTCCAACAATCGATAGCGTGTCTGCCTGCCAAGTAAGGAATTCAGGGTTCAGTTCCCGGGAGAGTAGAAGAATTGTTATTTGGTGGCATTAGGACTTCACGGAGATTATAGACGGACCAGGCGGAGTGTTTGTTATTAAGTCAATCTAACCTACAAGTCATGTGATAATATATAATATGTCGGTTCAGAAAGGAAACGTTGAAAACTCTTAATTTTAAAATAATGGAGTTGTAAATAGGGAGGCTGGGGGTGAAATCTAGAAATTTACACTTTTGGGTCATATTGTTGAATCAAAGTTGAATAAGTGGATACAGTTGAATCAAGAAAATGTACAAGAATTTGCTTGGATTTATATTGGGAAACAATTTAGGAAAAAATAATCTCTGAACGCCCCACCAGGATTAAAACTCCAATCTCCCCATAACTGGCAATTCAATCTATTGGGATGGATATGCCTCAAACTATGTGACCACCGAAGCGAGTAATAGCTTACTATTGTTGAAAATCATCTGTCATTATAATTAGGTCTACAAATACAAGTAATAATGATAAACTATCCAAGTTGAAAAGCCCCTACTTACTCATCACATTCAAATCTTTTTACTGTACGAAATAATAAAAATAAAATTCCATAAAAAGTCTTACGTAAAACCGTGACATATTTTTCTTGAAAGTAAGTTTTACGGCAAAGTATAAAAAAGTTTAGAAGAAATGGATGACACGAACTACTCTAATGGCTGAGACGTCTGCTGCTATTCTGTCAAATATTATATCTTACAACTTTTTAAGGTAGGCTAATGCATGAAGATGACAGATATGTTTTGTTAATGTGAGAAAAAATGATATAAAAAAAGAAAAGAGAAGGGATCAGTACTTGAGAGAACCGTTAAGGTTCATCTTATCTTTGAAAATAGAATCACAGTCAAAATATGTTTATTGTAGATATGCATACCATTATTTATAGAAATCTTAATCCCAAAATTTAAGCTCTAATACTATTAATATTTAGACCCGTTATATTTAAACTTAACAAGTAATTAATTATATCGACTTCTGATATATCGGACTGTGGCTTAATCCCAATGTATTAAAAATAATTTAATATCTAGGTTGGCCTACTTTTCGTAATTTTTTCTAGCACGTCTTACTACCGAAGAAGGCTATACGCACAGGTACTTCTAACGCTAATGAGTTAAGGATGATGAAGGTTAGATTCAGAGAAAGTGTACCCACATTTTCGTGGATGAGGAGTAGAAAACCATTTTGGAAAAGCCACCCTTACTCAGTTCACCCGATTGCGAGTCGAATTCCGATCTCCCTCTCATTGGCTATCTAGTTTAACATGACAGTAACGCCTTAGACCATGGGGCCACCAAAGCTGGCTATGGTATGTTAACCTTGTATTAAAATTTCTGGTTGTAAATTTGTAAATGTTATATTGTGATTTTGTAATATGAAGCTAGTTTGTATGTGCTTATTATACATTTTATTTAGAAATTATACATTGTATGGTCCAGATAACATAAACACAGGAACTAAATCAATACAATAGGAAAATTAGTGACAAACATTTTATTTATGAATTTACAGCCTGATCCGTGGTGTGGTGGTCAGTTCATCTGGCTATGATCATAGGAGTCTCGTGTTCGATTGCCAACCGGTACCTTGGGTGTTTTTACCGAAAGGGGAATCACCCCAACGGTCAACAGGGTCTGGCTAGTTAGGTTTAATTTAGGTTTAACAGTTTCTACTGGTTCCAAACCCTCATACTCACTATCACCATTAACTCATCTCATAGGAACATAGAAAGAGCTTCCACGGAAAGGATGTTTTATCACTATAATCGGGCATTCCCTGGGCAACGGTACATTAGTACCAGCTAATCTTTCCCAAATTGCTTTACAAGTGATGTAGTCCAGACGTGAAATTTGATTAGATTATTATTATCATGAACTAACAATTGTTTTACAATATTTCCCCAGGATAGTATTTTTTGGAGGAAGGAGAGTATTAGTGACTTAGACCCTTTTTATAGTGATCTCTTAAAAGTTAAGGCCTCACCTTTTCTTTATGTACTATTTTTTTTTCTTTACTCCTCCGTTCTGTGTATTGGCATATATAGTAATTAAAATAATGAAATAGTGATGACAAAGGTAGGATTAGGAGATGTACCTTCATTTGTGTGGAGGTAGAGTGGGAAACATCTATACAATCAAATCTCGATATGCCTGGCCGATCTTCCCACTACCGACAAACTATACTCTTGACACCTACTCCGAGTACAGGTCATTTGTACTTTTAGCACTAACTTTACTAGCAATTTAACTCAAACAGAAATAATTTTGAGAACTTTAAAAGGAAAAATACTTACATTCACGTGGAAACCACAGTGGAAAATAATATTTAGGTAGCCACTCATTTTGCCCTCAGCCATGATTCAAACCCTGACATTACGTTCAACAACAATCATAATAAGCACTGAGGTATCTGCCTCTACTATCGAATCATCCCATGAAAATATTTTTTCTATCCAACCGGGATCTGAACCAAAATCTGTATGCTCGTCTCATTCTCGAACATGTTTGAAGCTAAAGAGAATTACAAATGGGGATGGATAATATGATTAAAAGTGTAAAGGCATAAGTGTATGTATGTGTGTGAGAGATAGAGGAATAAAAGAGCGAGAGGATGATAAATGAGAGATATAGGTGACGGTTAAATGTGACATTACAAGCACTGACGGTCCCAAGACTAAACTTTGTTCTGTTTTCCGGTTGATAATAATAGCGGAAGACAAAAGATGTTGGTTAAAGTGCAATTCTCTATAATTCGTCACGATAGAAATTTCACATTCTCTTAGAGTCAAATGTACTTTTTTTATTTATCTCAAATAAGGAGCAAAACTATTTTCATTCAAAGATAACTATACGACAAGGTTTTTATTTCATTTAACTATTTATAGAGCATACTGCAAAATAATACAAAAAATAGAATTAAAGAATTCAAAAGAGTTAACACAAATAAAGATGGATATACCAAACATTTAAAAGTCCATCCAAATTATCTATGAACACGTGTATGTATATACATTTTGGCCACTCTATTTGTGTGAAAATTGAATTAAATCTACAGCTATCCTATCAATATTAACGAATACACATAATAATACCTTAAAAGAGGCACAAAACAATGTATTTTTAAACCTCTTTAAGTATATTGACTTAGTTTAGAACTACGGTCTGTCTTTTTGAGAATTTTTTTTATTAACTATCTAGTTTGCAAGTTTTTTAGTTGGAATGTTAGTCTCGTTATATCTATTTTTTTAGTGACGGGTGGGTTGGGGTTAGAGTTCCGGCTAATTAAACTGAGTTGTTTTTAACTAAATAATTTTCACACGCCAATTCACTCCACTAATATGTGGATACATTTTTCTGAATTTTACCTTCACTGTCTTTATCTCCTTAATGAAAATATACAGATTGTCTGGACAGATAATATGTCGTTAGTAACAATGGTTGCGTGTAGCCCGAGTGAGTGGTAACACGCGGTGTTAAAAATAGTTAATAATAAAGAAAATATAATTAATATCATAAGTTTATAATATAATCAAAATAATATTTAATATAGAAAATATAGTAAATAATATAATAAAATGATAAATATCCGCTTTGGTTGCCACAAGGTCTAGGGCACTACATTCGCAATAAACTAGACTGCCAATGACAGGGATATTGTGGTTTGAACCCAGTTGGGTGAACTAAATGGCTCCCCACTTTCTCTCTCTCTCTCTTTCTCTCTCTCTCTCTCTCTCTCTCTCTCTCTCCACACAAATGAGGGTGATCTTCCTCCAAACTCAACCTTCCTCATCCTTTGCCCTTTAATGTAAGCAGTACATAGGCATGCAAACAAATGGGTGCTGTCATAATAATAATAATAATAATAATAATAATAATAATAATAATAATAATAATAACTACATCAAAATATTACTTTCATTTTCTTACGAAAGAACATTTTAAGCAACTTTTAGAAACTACAGTACAGAATAGTTTTTTTAAGGAAATGGTAACTTTTTAATAATTTATTATTATTTTAATTATTTTATAGGTATTGATAATGTCCTTCTAAAGTGACACTCATATCGCATTACTTGACGTAAGAATACATTAAAGTTTAATAACCTTATCTAGCTCTCTGATAATTACATTTGTAAGAAAATTGAGCTATAGGCCAATTATACCTTCTAAAAGTATCATAAGAAATTAATAGTATGTAATATTTGTTATTAAATAAATTAATGTTAATTTTTACGGCAAATTTCGAACCCCTCAAACTCCTATTTTAAGAAAACACGTCTATCAAGATGAACTTAAATTGTTTTCAACACGCCTAATGAAACACTCTTCTCCCCATCCCCCTGTCATGTGTATGAGAGGAACAGTTAAACTCCCCCTGCCTCTGTCGTGAGTGTGAGAGGAACAGTTGAACTCCCCCTGCCTCTGTCGTGTGTATGAGAGGAACAGTCGAACTCCCACTCCCCCTGTCATGTGCATAAGAGGAACAGTTGAACTCCCCCTCCTCCTGTTATGTGAA
>CABFWO010009967.1:0-10446 GCA_902155825.1 Timema genevievae
TTTCTAATATGATTTTCCACTGAACTCAGTACGATTATTGAGACCATGTAATTAATTGAACTCTAATTGTTTTGCCTTGAATAAACCATTTATGGTATTGTTATTTAAATCTTGCATTTCATGTCCTTTGTAAATCTGTAGCTTACTAACCTCCCTCTACCTTTAAGTTATCGATGGTCGTGAGGAAAGGTTGGAGAGAGGGGTGTAACAGTAGGCTCTATCAAATAAGGATTATCTTAGTGGTTTTATTTAAACTGTAAAATATTTGAACAGTAAATAGCTTTTTTGTAGCTTTTGGTCATATTTTAAATGTTTTATTAGTATTGTTTTTATTTGAAATTAATCTAAAATACGTGTGTAAAATATGAGTAATTAAAAATCATCCTGTGAACAGTTTATAATGTATAGATCTAGTGTAAAATTGTATTTATATAGTTAATGCCTTTTTTTAAATACAAATATAATTGCTATACACTACTGTAAAATACTGATTAGAAAAAAAACTCTTAATTATAATCATGGCTGGAGAAAATTCAGCCACAGTGCAGAAAGAAACTGTATCACCAACGCTAAGTAATTTTATTGTCTTATAGTATTTATATGTTATTTAAAAGTATCAATTAGAAAATTTAATTGAAGTCAGTCGTTTGGATGAAATGATTTCTTAAAATAAACCAAACCAGATTAGATGAAATTAGCATTTAGTCTGTGTGCTCACAAGCGTGGTTAAAATATTACCAATTATTATAGCTATATTTTAGAAAGATATGTGAAAATTACCAATCTTTTTGCTAAGAATCAAATTTGTTTTAAATAACTCTCAGTTTACTCTGGTTCATTTGTGGGTCAAACAAGAATATAAACCAGCTCTATCAATCCAGAGTGTTTGTGACATTTATTTATGTGCTTGTCGGGGAACTGAACATGAATTTGGTTTAAAACAATATTATTTTAGGGTTGTTTGAAAATTGATATGACTAATTTATACAGGTGATAACATAATCGACGTCGAAAAAGTTGCCAAAAGGATAAAAGGATATTTAAATCAGCATTATTAAATGTGAATGGACTGAATGACTCTGGAGAGATGGTTTGTGGGAATGAATATACTATGTGATTTCTGTGTGAGGTGTACTGAAGACAAACTAGGCCATTAACTAGGTCTAACAATACATTTTCTGGAGTCAAATGTATCATGGCACAGCCACTAGCAGTAGGGACAAAAAGGGATACAAATTATGTTGATCTACATGAATAAATAATACCATGAGTCGGTGATAAAATGTATTTTGGTTTTTTTACTTCATTTATATCCTTCCTTTCATGTCTCGTTAATGGAATTGGCCTATAAATGATTTTCTGAAACTTCAACTGTGGCGTTAGTTATATATCAATGAATAATGAAATATAAAAATATCCGACGAAAATTTTCTGTTTTACAAGGTTAGACTCTATATCTTTTATTTTCTTAGGAGAATGGCTTCTAAATAGTGGTTAGAGGGGGCGGATGTTTGGAAAAACCCGCATAACCGGCCATTATTTGTGTGCCTGAAATAAACTTATTTGCGGTAATTTCGCTTTTTTACTAATAGTTATAAAAGTGAATTTATTTGTTTCTTCAAAGTTATTATGACTGTGTATAGCTTTTTGAGACCATAGTTCGATTCCATATTTTATTTAATATAACCATAACGGCCACAATATAAACTATTAGTAAAAAGCTTTGATAAATACTTTGATTGAGAAAAATTGTGGTTTATTATGATTTACATTGATTATAATTTTCTAGTAAATTTAATGTATAATGTTAAACATGTTTTTTTTTGTCAAATCTGTTTATTACTAAATCAATTCTGGAAATCCAAACAATAAAACTGGACACGCCGTAAACAAGTATTAATATAATATCAGAGTGAGGAGGTTTAAGTAATTGAAAAGCAAGGAGAAATATTGTATTTGGTTTATGAGCTTAAAAACACTTTACATCAGCGGTTCTCAAACATTTTTAAGATGGTACCTCTTGGCCATGACTAGAAGTTTAATGTAACTCCAAGATAAATAAATCCAAATGACAGGTTTAAAAAATTTATGACCACATGGTATATTGTTGATCTATTTAATCTATTGGGAAAAAATCTGTAATCAAAATATTTTAAATGTGACAAAGCTATTTAGATAGAATCCTAATAGTATAGCCTTAACATTATCTTATATTGAGAATAGTAATTATTATTTTAACACAACATAATTTTACTGTAAAAAGTCTGTAGAAAAGTTTTATACATTTTCTTCACAGATTTGTTCAAAAATAATGAAAAAAAAAGTAAACTCAAACACAATATTTCCAAATCAAAATTTTTGATTGTAATTCTGGAGCTGATATATTATGAATTCCAAAGTTTTCAATGAGAGGGATGTGTCTGCAAGGCTTGGCACAACCTTTTGATGTTTGGTTGTCCTGTTGAAACTTTCAAGTAGAGGTCCGGCTCCAAATTTAGCCTGCTGTGGTACCATGGATGAAAAACCACTCTCACAGAGATTATGTTGTTGAGAAAGGCATCATAAATTTGATGGCACGGTCAACGATATGAAGAAACTTGCTCAGCCTTTGCGATCAGAAGTCTGCCAAATATCTGTCAAAGAAGTTTTCTTGCGACTGGATTTGAGGGTTTCATCATAGGACAGTTCAATAATTTATTTCGTTGAAAAGTTTGGTAGACTGTAGTCATCCAAGGAAAAAAAAAGGTGTCGCATTCAGAAATCGTTCTCTAAATTCTCAGGAAAATACTCGCCAAAGTCTTCATTCAACTATAAGGATCATATCATCATAATCAGAAAACCTGGTCAGTATCGAAAGTCAGCTACAGGATATATATTAATTCAATATGCCTATCAACGTGAGATTCGCTATTTTGGAAATATAAAGGTTATCATGAATGGACTGCGTTATTGAATCGTGAATCCAGCTTTTCCAGATTGTGTGCTCAGGCTGCAATACTCTTATCCCTCGTTTCTATATGACGGTGGTTGACGATGCAGAAAAGAGGTTAGTTCCTCTAGTTAAAGATTATTAAAATACTTCTATATATGATGCTAATATATTCACGGGATTCTACTCGTAAAAAATCCGTACACGGCAAACTTAATAATGAGACTCTAGAACAGATAGTTGCCGATTACGTTGGACTACAAGCTAAACTTTACTCTTTCTCCGTCCAAGAAGGAAAAGATACGCTATAGGTAATAGGTGTAACGAGTAGCGCATTAAGAACTCTAACTTTGGACTGTCATTGAAACTGCTTGATAAAGGGGACTACTGTTGTGATAGAAGCGTCACTCATTAGATCAAAAGACCATACACATTTTACACGAAGGGTAAATAAGTCTGCGCTAATCACGCTAGATGATACATTGCACCAACACCTTGTTATCATTATTATATACGAGGAGAATCAGATCAACATCTTAACCGACCTTGTGGTATAGTGGCAAGAGCACCTTACTACGAACCTAGGGGCTTTGGGTTCAATTAATGGCTGGTACCATGGGTAATTATCTGAAAATGGAAGCTATCCCAAAGGTCGCCAGGGCTTGGTTTTAAGTAAGGTTTAAGATATTCCACTGATTCCACACCCTCATATTCACTATAACCGCTACCTCATCTCATCGGGACATGAAAAGAGCCTTCCGGAAAGGATGTACAATTATTACACTCATGCATCCCCTGGGCAACGGTACATTAGTACTGGCTAATCTTTCTAAAAACTGGGATACGTGTGATGTATCCCAAACATGCATGTATATGACATACTAGTTTAAACTAAATACTAAAATACGTTTTGGGTAACCCAGCATGAGTAATTGTGCATAGACTCCAATAAATTGTACGAGTACTTTCATATGTGTAACACAGCCCTAATACATAAAGATGAACTATAACCATATTATACTTTCATATATTATTTTGGTACTTCATGATTAATTGAATGTAATCGTGGTATATTGGAATGAGACTTTTCATAAATGTACATTTATTTTGTACGTAATTCTGATATTTCTAACATAAACATAAATGAATTGTGTTGAACAAAAAATACACTAAACTTGTAAATGTTTGTTAAATTATTATTATGTAAAGTGTGTCAAGATTGAAAGATAGCAAATTTATGGCTCAGCCCTCGCGGTATGCTATACCGCCACACTTAACTGTCAAACAGTTTGTATAGCTACGCCTAAGGCCAGAGTTAGATAAGGCCTTAAGTCCATACATTATTTCTTGGCTGTTGGGAAAAGGGGATGGTGGAGTCTTTTAATGCATTTTGCAATGCCCAAATGTTTTTGTTTATTACATTTATTTTAAATTTTTTATCTCGTATGTATTATGTATTACATGTAATATATTATGTATAGTAAATATAATATATTTGGATGTTCTATATATTATATGTAATATATATAATAAATCAAATATATTTCATACACAACATGTATATTTATTTATATTTATAATATATGACATATATTACATATTTATTTATAATATACTAGATATAATTTATATTATATCTATTAAATTTATGTTATATATTTATTATATATTATAAGTGTTTTATATATTTTATATAGATTTATAATATACAAAAGCATATATTAAATAAATAATATAATATTTATATGTAAGTCAATATTTATTCATTATATATGTCTTATATATATTTATTTATATTATATACATTTTTAATATATAAATATAGAATATATGTTTTAAATAAGTTATGTATAATACATATTTTGAATCAATGATATATGATATACATATATATTATATAAAATATATAATGTAATAAATAATAAAAAAATATATCATATGATGTACATATTTTATCTTAATTATGTATTAAATGATATATTTTATATATAATATGAATCATATGATATATTTATTTTATGTAACATATTATTATATTTCATATGTAATATATAATTTATAATATAGTATAGATTAACTGATACATATTAAGAATATGCTTTATATGATATGATATATTAAGAATATGTATTATATGACATATTATAAATATGTTTATGGTATATAATATATATTATGATATATATATATATATAAATATGTATATACAATTTAATATATAGCACATGTTATTTAATATATTTTATAATATGTAGCATATATATCAAATATATTCACTGAAGTATATAATATATTTATATTGTAAAATATATAATATAATATTATATCTATCATGTATGGAATATAATGTATATAATATTATAGAGATAATTTGTATAGTTTTAATTATAATATATGTTGAAATATATGTGTATGTAGTTTATAATATTATTTCAACCACGTCTTACCTCCCCTCCAGTCAACAACCCTAATATAATTCCTGTGGGGTAGGAAAGGAGACATAAATGAGATAGTTTCCTCCAACATTAGCTTGGAAGAATAGTGGAAAGCCACTTAGGAAAAAACTTCTTCATTATTCACTCTGATTCCTACAATCGATGAAAAACTGGTCCAGATATGCATAGCTTTCTGTCCGCGTGATCATCGATGCAAATAACATTAACGTAGACAGTAACATTTTTACGTTATTTCCTGGAATATATAGTTTCCTTTTTTTTCTGTCTATTACAAAATATAGAATATTTAATTTTGTCTAATTTTTGGGCAAATGTCACACGGTTCTCTAGTCTAATATATTAGTCCGGGGTCTCCTTTTAGAAGTTCAATCGATTATGTTTTCGCCACAATGAAATATATCAGGATATCTCAAGAAGAATGTGTGTATTAACTTATTTTAAACAATTTTTTGTAATTTTTTTATTTAGGATTGATTATTTATTGAAGTCGTACGAGAACCAAGTCTGTCCTGGTATTCTAGCATTTCAATAAATAGTTCGCTAGGTTGTGTGTGCCGGCCGTTTGTGAAAGTTTGAAGGAAGAAGTCAAGTTGCGCTTGTCTTCAAGTTGACATTTTGGTTCTACGTAACACACTATCAAAATACTGACAGTTTTTAATGCAGCTAAGCTTCATCTTTCTTTAAAATATATGGGACGAGCAGTAATTCACAAAACTCCTTCCAAGTTCTGAACCCTCCTTAACACTAAATAAAAAAAATTAGGAGGTCCAAAACACAACAAATAAGACAGGGCAAAAACAAGGGGGCAATAGGAGAGAGTGCTAGGAGTTCTAAGCTTTGGTTATGTTTCAGTAACATTCAAAGTCCAGAATCCGCTGTTCTCACCTAGTTGCGGATATGAATACTGGAGCGGTCTATCTCTTGATATGTAATTAAATGAGATTCATAGCTATTGATGTTACTTCCTAAATCAAAACAAATAACGAATAACATATATATATATATTTATTTGATAACATTACCTAGGGCATGGTTGCTTATAATTACGAATAATATGTTGACTGTTTTCAATAGATATTTATTTATCCATGATGTAATAATATGACAGATATAAATATATGACAATATTGAAGAAGCAAAGAATTAGAGATATTTAATAGAATATATAAACAAAAAATTAGAGGAATCCTCGTATGTTTAAAATATTACCTAAATGGCTCAAGAATCGCCGTTACCCTATAAAAATGACAAGAAGTAAATAGGCGTTGACACGCACAAAAAGGTTCTTAAAAAAAATAGGTTTTACAATACTCAAAGGAGATTAAAAATTTAATAATAATTTCCTAAGTTAATCTGAACTGTATGTTTCCTTAATAATCGAGGTATTTACCAAACCCGCAATGTATTAAAAGAAATCTCAAGATTAAGTAATATAAACAACACCCATAACTGATTATCAATATTAAGTTCTGACATGTTTAAAGAAAAAACTTAAGTCCCCAAGTAAATATTACATTCAATGCCCACAAGGCTGAATATCACAATGTTTAACAGATTTAGTTCCCTTATATCGATACTATCATGATAATCGATCTAACTCGTTTACATCACGAACTAACCAAAAGATCGATCTTTAACGAAGATAATATCGATCATGCAAAAAAATATTCTTAAAGTAAAAAAAAACAAAGTAATTTTTTTGTTATCTTGAAGTCTTATAAATTATATTTCCGAAAAAGTAATTTAGATTAATAAAGTTTACATGATTGAAAAACAAGAAATAATAAATTAAGCCGAAAAGTGAATTTTGATCTTACATTATGAATGAAGCTATAGCTCCTCCTGTTCTTAATTTGTCCAAGCCCAATAGTGATCATACATAGCACACACACCACTATATATACGATACGACCCAGAAGACGGAGCCACGGAAGAAAAGGGTAGAGGTGGACATCTGGGATATTCGGGAAAGATCATGCGCATGAAAGTACAGTTATGGAACCATTGGAACTGTTCCATAGTGTTCCGTAATCAAGGGGCGAGCAGCACCTCTTCAGCACCGAAGTTTCTAGTCTCTATGTTCTTTGGCCTGTCAGTATCAACAACCGAGGCTCAGTATTGAGTTTAACATGTGTCCGGGTGGTTGTGGTCAGCCGCGCTATTTATTAGTGTTCCCATTTGATGCGGCCGGCAGTACGGTGGGGTAAGTTTCATCATTTTATGTTGACTCTTTTAGCTAAATGCTACAGTTCATTCCAAGAACATTTAATACATGACGAATTCTTTTTAGTAATTTAAAAAAAAAAGTTTATATCGTATAACCAGATTTGGTGGCTGCATGGTTTAAGGCAGGGAAGTCAAAACTTTTCCGGTCAGTGTGTTACTTGAGGACTAGCTGAATTTTTAACTAGACAAGTGTGTCACATATTATTTACTTATTTATTAGTATTCAAATATAAGCTTGTTGACTATTATGAAATGTAATGAATAATCAAAATAAATATATAGTTTATATTATGATATATTGAATACATATATATATATAATATATTTTAAATAATAAGCTTATATTTTATATATAATATATATTTTAAATAAAAAGCTTATATTTTATATATTCAGCTTATACTTTATACATAATATATATTATAAATATATATTTAAATATTCATTATAACTTTATATAATAATATCTGCTATAAATATATAATATATATATAATAGTTTAATAAACAAATAAAATGACCCAGCTACAAAATGGAAATTGGTGATAACAAGCCTTTAGGCATTCCTGATTTCTCCACGTGTCTGAAATACTTAAAGGAGTAGTGGGACGTTAATGCAGATAAGACTTAGACATGATTAAACTTTTCTTATAATTATAATTAACTTTCATTTCATACACATAGTAAACAAAACTTTCAACTGATGGTGTTAACTTTGTTTTAACTTGTTATTTTAATAAGTTTTACACTTTTTAAATTTTTCACTCTTGTATTTAACGACTATTGTGCTCAAACTTTAATATGGTATAAATAACTATTTGACCATTTTTACTCAAGTAAATGTGTAGTTATTGAGTCAATGTAATATTTAAAATGTTATGAAAACTTTGTTTAAGGAAATTGTTTTTCTAAGTGTATAAATAATATTTAGTGTATATATGTATTAATGAAAGTTTATCATCAGTAAACATTTAAAAAAAATTCTTTAATCTGAACTCATTTCTACATAATTTCAAAACAATAATATCTAAGTCCTGACTTATATTTATTATATATATTTATATATACCGTTACTATAAATATATATATATAAATAAATATAAAAAATATATATAGCACATATAATAAATAAAAATACACTACGATATGCATGTAATATATATAAAATATATTATAAAATATTAGTTATATATTAATATATAAAATAATATACATGTTATATAATAATATATATAAAAACATATATTATAATATATATTATTTGTTATGTAATCATATATATTATATATCAATATATACTATATAATACACAAAAATATAATAAATATATAATATAAATAATATTTTTGATATTCTAAATATATATATATAATATAAATATATATAAAGTATATTTGATGTGTATAAATAGTATTTTATTTATTATATACTACATATAATATATATTATATTACATATAGTATATAGTACATCCAAAATATTATATTTATTATATATAATATATTACATATTGTAATGCATAATACATACAATATAAGAAATTTAAAATTAATCAATGTATTAAACCAAAACATTTGGGTATTCGCCAATCATCTGCCACGTATTTAGATTGAGCAGGTCTATTTGCGTGCGTACACTAACAATATTAAATAATGAGGATGTGATTATACTGGAGAACTCAGTGGAGCAAAGTTCCACGGTTCAATTTCGTTGTACACATGACATTTTTCAAAGTCAATGTCAACTAGTCTTTTAAACAGAGCAAATTAAAACAAAAGTGTAGCTACATTAATTTTGTATATAAAAATATGTTTATAAATTTGCATTTCACTTTTTAAAATATGTGACTCTCAGAGAAAAGTTCTGGTAACTAAAAAAAAAAAGTTAAAATGAAACAGTCAAAATTCCTAAACAAGTTATTAAAACATACGTCTATAAACTTTTCATAATATGCGTTAACAAAAACACGACGTTGCAAGATGGTGAGTTCCAGCTTTGTAAAGTTTTGTGTTTGTAATATTCCTACCTCGAAGATAGTTGTGACATTTGAGCACGAGTAGAGATCTGGTGTACCCTCCGAGGGCAAACTGCAAGGACTCCGGTCTGTTCGGGTCTCCTCGGTCAAATGCTTCAACCAGCTCATCCGCTAACGAGGGCTGCACGATTGCCATTACAGCCGCTGTAACATTGTCAACATTACAAGTGTTAGCTAGACTTGTCTTTAGACAACATTGCCAACATTACAACAATAGGTGACTTACCTTTAGACAACATTGCCAACATTACAACCAGTGGTGACTTGACCTTAGACAGTATTGCCAACATTACAACAAGTGGTAGCTAGACTTATCTTTAGACAACATTGCCAACATTACAACAAGTGGTGACTTACCTTCAGACAACAATGCCAACATTACAACCAAGGTTACCTGTATTTAGACTAACATTGCCAACACTACAACCAGGGTTACCTGTATTTAGACTAACATTGCAAACACTACAACCAGTGGTGACTTGCCCTTAGACAACATTTCCAACATTATAAAAAGTGGTTGCTTGACCTTTCCTTAAACAATATGGTCACGTCAACATTGGTTCATCAGCTTTTTCTAGGACAAACATTAAGAAGGTTTATATTTCAAGTAATAAGCTTGTTTAAACGAAGTAGTCAAATATAATAATTCGTTTCATTTATATACTCATCTGTTTTAACGTTCAATTTTCTGCCTTTCTCTTTGTTACCACTAAACAAAATAAATGGTACGGCGCACCGCACAAACTTTCTCTCTCTTTCTATAAACTCGTAAGATTTCTGAACGGAATAATGTACATTGTA
>CABFWO010009968.1:0-10441 GCA_902155825.1 Timema genevievae
AAACTGTAGGTCCTCCATTTCATCTCACAATCACCCTACCATTGCACATTAGCGTAAGTGCTTATAACCCGAATGGGTAGTAAGACACGGTGCTAATATTAATAATGCAATATTATCACACATCCTCTTTATTAGCAAATTAGTTTGGGACCTACTTTCACTCCATTTATAGCTCGTGCCCTTGTATTAATGCCACATTACACCCGTGGATGTAGCATTGCTTATACTTACAATCTTCTCATGCCAAATGAAGTGTTTCTTCTAGCTTAGAAATAATCTATAATAAAACCTATTATAAAGTAGGATCAAAAACCAATTTATGTAATTATATGCCTATTTATCCCTTAAAGACTTCATCAAAAATATTTTAGAAAATAATACAAGAGCATGCTTTTCACAATATAAAATATATATGTGCCTTTGTGAGAAAATATATACTGTTACTAACCTGGTATAGTTTATAGGGTATGTTGCCCTTTAAGTCTTTGCTGCAATTTATTTTGACCAAACTAAAGCGTTTTACTGATGCTAACATAGTTTTCTTTATAGTTTAGTAATATTTTTCTATCTCAATCATATTTTGTAAGGTGATTTACCAGTTTAGATCAATTACTTTTAAAATAGACGCACACACCTCAAACACTTTTAAAGACCCTGGTGGTATACTCCTAGTTAACAATTTGGGCCCCAATTTTATTTAATGTGTTTATTGATGATGTTTTATACTTAAGCTTATATAGCTATCTACTTCTTGCAGTTGATCTTAAGTTGTTTAAAAATAAAGAATAAAGAATTGTAGATTGTACTGATCTACAAACTCAAAATAAATAATATTTTACAATGGCTCATTACAAATTTAATATATATTAATAGATCAATAGATCAAATCTACATCCTTCACTAGGATAACCAACCCTATTTAATTCACTTATAAACTGGTCAGTGATAATGTAATCCACTCTATTTATATTAATGATTGAAGAGTTCTCCTAGACAATAAACATTACTTTAACTATCATCTTGACCATATATTATCTCACTCACTAAAACTACTTTAACTATCAAATATAACACCTCTTCATTCCCCAACGTTTACTATTATAACATTATACTATGCCATGGTTTATAAAACTTTTATATTCTAGCATTGCTTGGAATTCCATTACTTTAACTGACTCTCTTGGATTGGAAAACACCCAACGTAGATTTATTGCTGTTTGTTACGATGGATTCTTTTTTTAGAGAGTTTATTATGATTAGGACTGCATTCGTAACCTTCTCGGACTCCTAACTCTCTTCTCAAATATACTTTTTGTTTTTAATTTATAAAATGCGTATAACCTCTAGTATTATTTTCTTGTTAATGCATTTTTTGAAAATTTAGGCATGAAGGTGCCCTTTAGATCATCCTGGATTCCAAAATTATTTTTGTAGAGACAAACTCACATTATTGTTTATAGAATTACCTTACCACTAAGGACTTTAAAATACTGTTTGATAATAAAATATTTAATTATTCTTTCTAATTTTCAATTTAGTTTTACTATGAACTTTAAATTTGTTTATTTTGGTCACTATACTTCACCGTGTTGCAAAAGTTTCAGCTTTCTAGATAACATAAGAGCTTCTGAAAGGTGTAGAAAGGCACATTTAAATTAGGAATATATATATATATATATAATTATATATATGCTACTGTAAATGTACTGAATGTGATGATTGTGTACATTCGCCAGTGATTTTACAAAGCCACCGGTTCATTTGGGGAATGTAAAAACTTTCCTTACTAATTTACTCGCTGAGAGTTTTACAAAATTACCATCAGCCATTGATGACTGTTAATAAGTCACGTCAAGATTAGGTTTGATTAGGCAAGTTAAGGCTAGTTTATGTAAGTTTGGGCTAGGTTAGGCTATGTTAGGTTATGTTGGTTTGTATTTATATTCAATACTTTCGTCAAAATACATTAGGTATTTTATAAAATCACAGCTAATGTAGATAATACAGCATAATGTAGCATACTTTCACCAAGATGCATAGAGAAATTTATAAAATCATTGGTAAATGTAGATAAATACTATTATTTGTTAAATAGACCATTGCTTTTAGTAAATCAATACATTCACCGGTAATTTTACAAAATAATTAATTCAGCACTTTTACAGTAAAACAAATTATAAAATTGGTTACAAAATCAATTAAAAGTTGATTGGTTTACATGCCTTCCCGAAAAATTTCAGTTTCCTAGGTCTTCTGTACACCAAGATTTTTTTGACTTTGGTTCTTCAGTAACCCCCACAGTTTGGAGATCCCCCATGGGGATTTTAAGTCCCCAAGTATTCCTGTACCCTTTTGGGTTCGAGGCTACCTGCGTGCAACTTCCTGGGTTTCCTGGGATTCGAGATTTTTTTTAAACCCCCCATTTTAGGGGACCCTATTGGGAATTTTTGATCACCATTCAATCAGTAAAAATAATCAAATATACGGCTCTATTAAGTTCTGTCCCATGGTCTATATTATGAGTGTGCAAAGTTTTAACTTTAAACATAATGGAAAAATAGAACATCACTTTCCATCAAGGAGCCAAATGAAATAATATACACTTTTTACAAAATGGGAGAGTTAGAGTTACTATTTTGTTGAAAATGTTAAACAGTGTCTAAACACAAAATTTAATCAAAATCACTAAAGTGGAATTAGAGAAATTTGATTGGATCTATTTTTTCCTTTTAGTAAACTACCCTAAGAAGAAATAGATTTAAAAAATCCAGCAGCTTTTAGTTTATTTCCCGTGGTCTAAGCTATAAGTGTCCAAATTATCAGCTTTTTAGTTCATCGAGGGGTATCTGGAGGTTGCGGAAAGACACACACACACACACACACACACACACACACACACACACACATTAGGAAATTCAGACAGATAAGTGCTGGCCTGATTTTGATATTATGGCTAGTATGTAGCCAGTCTGAAGGGCGGAGATTGACCCCTAATTTTCAATTAAGTGTGTGTGTATGTGTGCCTGATGTTCAGTCCGTCTGGCTCATGGGGCTATTTCCTCTCCTTCTCTCTTCTCCTCCTCCCGTACTTAACTGCTCAATACGACTGCACCTACTTCATCCTAAGTTTTTATTTATTTATTTAGCACCACGTCTTACTACCCGTTCGGGCTATACGCTTATGTACTAATTACACTAATGGATTAGGAATTGGGAATGTTGAGTTTAGAGGAGGTTATACCACATTTTCGTGGAGAGAGAGTGGGAAACCAATTAGGAAAAACCACCCCAAGTTCACCTGACCGAGATTTGAACCTCGATCTCCCCGTCCTCGGCAATCAAGCTCAACACTAAACTAGCGCGTTAGCCAACTACGCCACCAAGCCGGGTTTACGCCTCAGTACACTTACAAGGCATAGGAACCCTGTCCTTCCAATAATTGGTAAGCCAAAATAGACGAGCTTCACTTTCAGTTCCTGAGCCTTACAGAGTATGACTAAATTAAATTCTAGAAATCGCTCATATCTAAAAAGCTATTTATCCAGTTTTTATCAAAGTACTGTGTTTAACATTTTTTAATGCATCTATTGAAGGTGCATATTTTGTTAAAATATCCCACTTTAATGACGTTTTATATAAATTGAATATTTCTTTAGAGAAGACCAAATTTCCGGAGTCATGGCCTTTTCCAACTTTCATTTAATTCAAAACTTTCATTTGTGGAGATTTGGTTTTCCGAAGTGATCGATTCATCGTTACTTCGCATAGTTTTTATAAATACCTTATTCTGTTTTATCAATTAGAACTATGGAGATAGACGCATTCTTGATGCTACAATTAATCATTCTCCAAGTTAGTAGTATTCATTTAAAAAAAATGCTGAAATAAATACAATCCAAAATGAATATTTTGTTTGGTATCCAGAGCAAGAGCTTTATTTATTCTATTTGGTATGGTAGGCACACGACTGAGTGATAGCTATGTGATCTCAAAGTTGTTAACAACCCCACCCTATCCAATTTGTTGACGTATTATGTCTCACAACAATCAAGCCTCAAGTGCCAGAGAGGCAGTATGAATTAATTAGCCTCCGTATTTAGGTAATATGTAACTTCAACACACACAAAGTAAAGTAAGATGGATTTGGAACGGAAACAGTCTCTTGAATAGATGAGTAGAGAAATAATAGAGAAATATTTTAGCACTGCGTCGTACTATTCGTTCGGTTTATACGCTTATGTACTAATTAATTTAATGGATTTAGGGATTAGGAAGGCTAGTAGTATACCCGTATTTGCGTGGAGGGAAAGTGTAAAACCATTTTGAAAATCACCCTCAGTACACCAGACCGAGATTAGATCATCGATATCCCAGTCATCGACAATCTAGTCCATTGTGAGAGTAGCACCTTGGTCCATGTGGTCACTGAAGCGTGTCAGAAAAGAATACCTGCTAACATACACATCATAAAAATAGGTATATTGGTCTATAATAACTTCAGTGGTATCAGAGTAATCTGAAAATTGTCTTTCTATTATTCTTTTTAATAAAACGTTCTACCTTATCGAGGTCACGTCATTGGACAGTCAACAAGATAATTCCATCCATGAAAACTAAAAAATGTAAAATTGCAACATGACGTGAATACCAATTTAATGCAGACGATGTAACATCATAATTTCAAAATCCTTAAGTTACCCAGTCCTAATGTACGCAGGGTGGTTTTCCTTAAATGAATTCCCACTCTCTCTCCACAAAAATACAATAATAATACTTAGCACCGCCTCATACTACCATTCGGGCTATAAGCCTAAGTACTAATTACTCTAATGGGTTAGGAATTGGGAAGGTTGAACATTGAGAAAATGAACCCGCATTTGCGTGGAGGGAGAGTGAAAAAACATTTAGGAAAAACCACTAACAGTTCACCCGAGGAAGATTCAAACCTTAATCTCCCTGTCCTCGGCAGTCTAGTTCAAAACGAAATTTGTGCTCTAGCTAACTACGCCACCGAGGCGGGTCAAAAATATACGGATTTTTTTTCTTCTAAAGTCTACCTTTCCTATCCACAGCCTATTTGTGTTATAAATGAGGATAACCTGGATGAGAAGCTAGACACAGTGAAAAAAAAAATGAGCCTTTTCCTCCCTTCTCTCTCCTCTTCATCAACAACACACTATCTGACTCTTGCAGTTTTATGGATTTTAATTGCCCTCTCAAACTCGACACACTAGAATGAGCAAACCTCCCGATTCTTAACAAACTTAGGGTGTGAATTGGAGAGAGGTTATTATATCAAGACGTGTGCTTGAAAGTGAAGTGGAAAAATAGCTTTCACTTTTTATGATGATAGACTAATATTTTATTCTTACTATGTAATGTCTCTCGTTATCCTTCTTTAATGCATAGCTCAAATATTATCTGATTTATTTACGACATGGATGTGCGACATCAAATTTTTCGATGTTATGTAGGCCTATTTTATTTTATCCATTCTAAGAATATATTGTTAGCAAATTTACTGAACAAAATTTAACAAATATTTATAATAATGCATTCTCTAAAAACTCTTGAGCAACATTAATTCTTAAATTTTCTAGATTGGGATACATAGTTTTGTTTTGCAAAAAAATATATACATTTTTCCTCTTTGAATAATATATAAGTTATAATTTCCAGTGTTGTACTAATTTGAACAAATCCACCTTAAATATCAGAAGTAATTGAAAATAAACATTTACTAAATTAACGCCCCTTTCGATGATGGAATGGTTTAAGGCAGTCGTGTCCAACTCGTTGAAAATAAATGGTACTACTCAATCACACAGAATTTTTCATATTGTGTATTATAGTTTGGAAGAAAATTTTCAAAAATAAGTTTCAAGTAAACTACCCCTAAGTAGGTCCTCCTCACAAAAACAAACACAATTTTAATCACAATAAATACTCTTTATAAAAACTATACATTTAAACAAAAATTTTCAAATATTTTTAATACATTTCAAATTTTTCAAAAATAGGTTACTTAAATACTAACCTAAAATCATGTTTAATTAGTGAAAATAAAAAGATCATGAAAAACTACTCCCAGATACCCATTTTGAACTCAATCTTCAATGCCAATTTCAAAAAGATTAAATTTTTCTATAATTTATCGTTAGTAAACTACCTTTAAGTTAATTTATTTTAGAAAAATAAACATACATTATTATTTACTATCTAATATAATCACATGGTATCAATTTTGAACAATATCGTAAATCAATACAAAAATTTTACCAAAATATATCATCAGTATAAAATGATTCTGTTTAGAAAAACTACTATGGATAATTATTTATAATGCAACCACTAGAAAGGTAACACATTTTGAGCCATATCGCTTAAGCAATTATTTAAAACAATCAAATTTTTAAAAAATTGTTCACTAAACTTTTCTTAAATAAATGTTCGCCCAAAAACAAGTATACATTTTTAATTTTCATGTTAAACACCCACCAGATGTATATTTAAACAAAATTGTTAGAGCCATGTCCAAAGTATTTTTAGTATTTAAAATCACGCATTAGTAAACTAACCCTTAAATAATATTTACCCAAAAACCAAGTATAATCACTGATTAGTAAACAACCCTTAGTTTGAGGTCTAAGTCAAAATTCAATCAAATGTCCTCATAGTATCTAGATATCAAGTTTGAACTAAATCCATCAAACTGCTTCAGACCTGTCTCAGAAAACGATTGCAATACTTTATTTTGATAAGAGAAGGTAAAATACTAAGGGGAACGTAATTATCTTAGTTAAAAATAGTTTCAAGGTTACTAAAAGAAATAAGTAGCCCCTAATAGAAATAATAAGACACTATAAATATAACAAAAAATAAAAAAACCTTTATTTGCAACAATGACGTGAACGTCTGGCTTTAAATCTTGAGCCAAAGTCACATTCATAAGAGTTGACAAGAAAATGGGTGTATGTAAAACTAGATACCCCGGATTTTTGGTTTCTTATTATATGACAAACCAATTGTAAGATACATAATATATGCCACCAAAAAATGCATATAATGCACGGTCCCGGCTGTTTTGTTCCTGTTTATAAGAGAGACTAATAATTGTTAATATACATAATATATTCTGCCAAACGATGCACATAATGGGTGAACAAAATCAACAACTTTTAGGAATTCATCCCTCTCGAAGAAATAGTACACGCTTATGCACCAAACTTACATGCTAGATTTCCCCATAATATTCTATATTCCCAACTGTATGTCCACGACATTATTTTATAGAAATAATAATAGGGTCAAATTGTGAGTTGGTCCATCATCATGACCATGGCTCACAAGATTGAATGGCATCAGTCTCGCAATAAACTGATACTGCCAGTGACAGGGATATCGGGGTTAGAATCCCGGTCGGGTGTAGAGTGGGTTGTTTTCCCTCAATGTTTTTCCTCTCTATCGCAATGTAAGTTTGGGTACAATTCCTATAAATTCAACATTACTCATCCCTAACATGTAAGGGTAATTAAAGCATATGCCTAGAACCTGAACGGGTAGTAAGACTAGGTGATAACAATCAGGATTATATAGATTATGTTTCCCTAATAATACTTGTTTATTGAAAATACGTATCAGAGGTCGTAGAGACTTATCAAATCCAACCGTCATTGGGAAATTTAGCACTATTTAGAGGCTGAACGAAATGGCCATTCTAGCGAGAGAGGCCTCATACCAATTATTACCAAAACGATCCAGCTTTATTATACTAGGGTATGAGGCGGAACAAAACGGGAGACATAAACGACAAATGATCTCTCTAGTTTCACCCATCATTTTAATTGCCCCCCCANTCTCTCTAGTTTCACCCATCATTTTAATTGCCCCCCCACCCCCACCCCTCCAGTTAATACCTCGACCCTATCGTGTAAACCATGTGTATTAAATGGCGAGAGCACGCGTAGAATGTATAGTACATCACATTGAATGGCTTATGGGCTTAAAATATAAAATAATATTAGTTTTAGAGATTTTTTTAAAATGTTTAGAGAGGAAATATACATTATGAGAATTAATGACGGCAAAAATAATGCCACTAACTGTAAATAGTTTAATAGGCAAAAAATAGTCCAACACTAATCAGCGAAAGCTTGGGCTAAATGCCAGGTAAATCAAATATAGTTTGACGTTGACGGGTAGGTAACGGTTCAAATTGAGTCCGAGTGTACTTAAGTTGGTTCTAATAAATGTTTTATCACTTTCCCTCTACGCAAACATGGCAACATTTCTCTGATTTCTGCCTTATTCATAACTAACCATTAGCGTTAGTAATTCGTATCTTGAATGGGTAGTAATATAATCTAAAGATAATAACAATATTAATATTCGCCTCATATAAACTGTCTTCAAATAAAGTTCATATCTGACAAGTTTTGTGTCAATTTCATGTTTCAACTATCACTAAGCACCCGCATCAGTGATTGTATGATCTAGGCATCACTCTCTCAATAGACTAGAATACCGTTGACAGGGATATCACGGTTCGATCTTGGTCGAATATAATGATTGTGGTTTTTGTAAATGGTTTTCCATTCTGCCGCCACTCAAGTGAGGGTAAACATCCCCTAAATTCAATCTTCCTAATCCCAAACACATTAGAATAATTAGTAAATAGGAATAACACCCAAACGAGTAGTAAGACGTGGT
This sequence comes from Timema genevievae, assembly GCA_902155825.1. Taxonomy (NCBI): domain Eukaryota; kingdom Metazoa; phylum Arthropoda; class Insecta; order Phasmatodea; family Timematidae; genus Timema; species Timema genevievae. The sequence goes on from CABFWO010009968.1 coordinate 8,710, forward strand.
GCTAGAAAAAAACTATCACTTGCCGATCACAACGATCATTAAGAACTAGATAATTCGTTTAGCAATAATTGGTTTCACATCAAACTTACGTTACTTCACGAAAAAAACAATAAGATTAAGAGGTATATAGTTTTTGAGGAAGTGTAACTTAAATAAACAATAACTTCAATCCAGGCAACACGAGACTGGTCAATATATCCATTTGCCAACGATGTTGGCCACACAAAAAATAGAATGTGGGAAACCGCCCCAGTTCACCCACCTGGGATATGAACTTTGACCTCCCTATCAGCATCAAGCAAAGTGCAATGCAAATCTTATGTTTTGTCCCACTAGACTAATGGTACCTACAGCTGGTATCTTGAAAGGATATAAATTTTGATATAACAATAACACATCTCAAAGAGGTTGCCCACATTTTTTGTCGACCTCATTGGTTTTAGTGTAAAGTGCTCGCCTCAGGACTCGATGTTCGTGAACAAAAACCCAGCCGGGGTTGATAGATTTTTCTCAAGCGATAAACATCTGTAGCACAATTTTTTTTTTAGTACGGCGTCATAATATCCGTTTTAGTTATAGGATAATAGCTTTAGGGGTTATGGCGGTTATATATAGAAGAGGTTTATCTGCATTTGTTACCCGCCTCGGTGGCGTAGTTGACTAACGCGCCAGTCGTGTTGAGCCAGACCACCGAGGACGGGGAGATCGAGGTTCGAATCTCGGTCGGGTGAACTGAGGGTGGTTTTTCCTAAATGGTCTTCCATTTTCCCTCCACGCAAGTGCGGGTTCACTTCCCCTAAATTCAACCTTCCCTATTCCTAATCAATTAGTTTAATTAGTACTTAAGAGTATAACCCGAACGTGTAGTAAGACGCGGTGCTAAAAAAAAAATCTGCATTTGTTTGGAGAAAGAGTGGAAAATAATTTCGGAAAAACAACCCTGAGTAGGCTACATCCAACCGAGATTAAAACCTCGATCTCCCCGTCATCGGGAGTCTAGGGCTAGTCTATTAAGAGAGTAATGCCTTAGACAACGCGGCCACCGAAGCGGGTCATAGCACAACTTCCTTCTAATAAGTCTAGTAAGATATTAAGGAAACGAATATTATTTAATTTGTTTGAAATTAATGTTTTCTGTAGTAGATAAAATTTTATTTTTCAACAAAACAAGTTTAAATGTCTTGAATTAAACTGTATACACGTAGTTCATTTTGGTATAAAAGTGTAATTTTTTTAACCTATATTCTTGTATTACAACCCAAATAATTTGTCTATAATCGTAAGATGCACTGACAATTTTTTTAAATATATCTATCTGTTTACTCTATTTTTTCACACTTAGTTTACCTTGAAATAGCACATGATTACCTTGTCTGTTTCCCTTTGGTGCAATTTATATGATAGAACAATATTAGAGCCCATCAAAAGACTGTTCTCTATGGTTGTGAAACATGGTATCTTACCTTACAAGACAAACATAAATTTAGGGTCTTCGAAAACATAGCGTTTTGGAAAATATTTGATCCAAATGGGATTAAGATACTGGGAAGTGGAGGGGTTACATAGTTATAAGTTACATACCCTGTACTCATCACTAATCATTGTCAGGATAATCAAGTTTCGTAGAATATGGTGGACAGGACATATTGTTGTCCCTCACTGTTGAGTCAGCCCCTTGTCTCTTTCCTCAGCACTTGCACAGGCCGCGCCATCCAACCTCTCTACTGCCTGG
>CABFWO010009969.1:0-10439 GCA_902155825.1 Timema genevievae
GTGACACGCCTGGGGGCGAAACCTGCCGGGCCAGATCAAGTAGAGCGGCCTTTCCCGCTCTTCTTGGTGACGTTGGTAGGGCGCCAACAGCTCCAGAAATTGTCGGGGGAGACCGTTCTCTCGCACATGAAGGTGTCCCTGGATCCCTTCAGGCGAAAGAATGTGGCCCAGCTGTGTCATCGCTGTCAGGGTTTCGGTCACCCTTCCATCGGGTGTTTCCGCCAGGAGCGATGTGTCAAGTGTGGTAAGCCTCACGCGTCTTCTGTATGCGAGCGTCCCCGCACAGATCCGGCGCGTTGTGCTAACTGTGGGGAAGCCCACCCCGCCAACGCCGGTATCTGCGTGCACAGGCGCAGGTTCGTCGAGTCGCGTCAGCATTATACATGTTATTTGTGGGTAGTGCACCAAAGTGCTAATTAATGAAAACAGTCATCGTGTTGACAATGCAGATATGCCCTTTGTGTAGGGCAGTGATTGGTTCATTCTTTCAAATTTATATTTGCTAAAATCGTTACCTGTGTTTGTATTTTCATTTATATGTTGTGCAGCAATTATAAATGTTACTCTGTACAGTCACGTATTATTTTTTGTTTTCTTAAGTAAATTGATTACCAATACATTTAAAGATATTGCGATATTATTTGAAATAATTTTTAATTTAATTTTAGCAACTTTCTATGAAGCTCTTTGCGATATGTAGGCCTACCAATTATATCAATAGCTTCATGAAGATTAATAAGTGAAGATACCCACTTCAGTGGCCGAATGCTCAAAGACGTCGCTTTCGTGTTAAACTGAGCTGCTGAAGACGGGGAGACCGGGATTAGAAACCAGGTTGGGTCTACTAAGGGTGGTTTTTCCTAAATGACCCTATAAAGGTATTAAGACGTGGAGATGGTGGCGAATGATGTGTGTTTGGGTAATGGTGAATCTTACATAGAAGAGTCCACACATGAGCATGCTTCTGCTTTAATACCATCTTCCACTCGCTCTTAAACTAAATGACGGAAAACACTTAGTTCTATAAGAGTGTGTCAATTTAGGTGGCTGAGAGATACCGACGGAAATCCGTATCCAATAATATCATGATGATAAGCAGCGAAGAAGATCTTGGTAATATGTCTCTGAATTGAATACTCATTTCATGTAAAGAAGGGAAGAAGCCTGGGCTCATCTTTACATAGCAATAGTGTCAGCAACACTGTGAAAAGTGTTTCTTTTTGTAGTCAATTTTTCACATTTTGTCTTTATGTTTCTTTATTTTTATTTCAACCTTTTTTTTTGTATTATATCATAAGTGCACAACGGGAGAGTAATATTGGACTTGAAATAATAATAAAACTATGTAAAATAATTTAATTTACTTCATAGTTCTATTAGTGAGCTAGTGATTTTTGGATGATATATTTAACATTATTGTAGTGAGGGACGTATGACAACATAATTCATGTGAAGTTCTTGTGGAGATGGAGGTCATACCTTCTATATCCGCTTTTATTCATCCAGCCACTTGAGGAATGTGGTTTTACCCTCCCTTTGACAAAAGGAGCTGTTCTAATTCGGTTTTAGACCTCACATAGTTTGCAAGTAGCAAGTCATAGGTCAGAATATCTGGTGAAATGTATACCCTACAATCAACATTAGCAATAATTAGGTCACGGCCAGACGATGCAGTGAATGTTGTTCAGTATGGTGGGAAGGAACGACTTCAAGGTAATGACGCAGACTAAATAGGCCGGGGTCCATTTTCATAGCAACATCTACTGCTGTACGGTGGTTACACGTGGCATTATTCGTTGCGAGGTGAGATTGATTTAAAAAGTTTTTGTTATATATAATATGGAGTACATTGATAGTGAACATTTAATTCTAGAAGTGAAAAAATATCCTTGGTTGTACAGTACAGAATGTGACGTCTATAAAAATAGAAATTTAAAACTTGAATTATGGATGAGTGTTTCTAGAAATATTGTGGGAGACAAGTGGGAAGAAATGTCATACAAGATAAAAACAAATGTGGTAAATACAAAATATATTTAATTTACTAAACAATTAATACAGAAGTATGATGACTGTCTTTCCAATTTGGTAGGATAGAACACAAAAAATATTTTTTAAATAATAATATTAAAAAAACTATGCTTAACAATGATAAAATTATTTTATTTGTATAGAAAGCTCATTTAATATATTTGAATCAAGGCAAAATAATATTACGACAGGTGTTTTTATATGTTTAACATAAATAATTAATCAGTTTGATATATTATTTACAACTTTTTTTCTCCACTTATTTATTTTCATAGCTCCGAATTGTGTTAAATTCTAGAATTGTTATTTTGTCAATCTACTGAACCATGTATGATGCAAAAGTAATTTGCTAGATAATCTCTTACCTTGATACCATTTTGATTCCCTCTTGTTCAATGCTTAAGGATATTTTCTAGAGGGGATGATAATGTGTCTTCAAAGTTGTATCCATCACGTTTTCTGATTAAATTATTTAGTACACAACATGCTTTAATCATGGTGTCAGCGAACCCATAGCTTACATCGATGGGACGATTAAATATTTGCCATTTATTTGCTAGTATGTCAAAGGCACATTTAACAAATATTCTAGTTCTCGTAAGTCTGTAATTAATTTTTTTTCTCGGTTGTCAAGTTTTTATTAAGATACGGCCGATTTATATTCGTCGAAAGAGTAGAAACTTTATCTGCAGCGAACATGTATGGGATAGGTTCACTTCCAATTTCATTATTAAGTGGCTTCGAATCGCGTAAATCTAAGGGGTTGGAATAAATACTCTTACCTGATTCTGTGTTTTTGAGTACATTTTAGTCACTTTATTTATCAAATTCCCCCACATTTATTATGGTAGAACAGTGGTCAGCAACTGCTATTGCCATTAAGACTATGAAAAAGAACTTCTTGTAGTTTAAATAAATCACTACCACTATTACATGGCTTAGTTATTCTTATGTGCTTTCCGTCAATCGCTCCTACGCAGTGTGGAAAGTAAGCTCTTGTTTTGAAAATATCACTAATCTGTATCCAGTCTTCTTTGGTTTTTTCTTTCATGTATTCTAAACAAGTCTATTCTATATGGCCTCACAAGTATCGTTCACGGTTTCTGCAGTTGTTGCCCGATCAATAATAAGCTAAAAATGTAGGGATCGGAATGAACAGTCAGGTCCAAGAAATCTGAAAAATATTAGATTTAGATAAATTATTGAAAACATTATACACTCACGGTTTAGGTAACTACTGTATTATACAGTATGTACAATGAAAGCTGTTCTTCTAAGGAAAGTGGTAAAGAAACGTTGGAAGCCTCTGAAGGATTCTTTTTTGAGAGCATTGAAAAATCCAGAAGGCCGTAGTGGAAGTGGTGCAAGCAAAACTAAACCATATGTTTTTGCAGGTGAGCTTCCTTATTCCAAATCTACAATCAAGAACGTAATAATCAAATGTTCTTATAATAATATTTAAGAAAACGCTTGAAAAAAATATTATAGCTAGTAGAATGAAATGGTATTTAGAATATCATTTAACAAACATTACAAACATTACTAGCTTACAAAACACTGAGGTAATACTAACAATTGTTTCATTAGCTTAATCTTAACTTCTAAAAGGACATTTGGGAATATGGATGGTGAGACTGTCTCAGAATCTGCTGAACCAGCAGAATCATCTCAGGTAGAGGAACAGCTGACTTTTCAGGCAACAGGGAATGTGTTCTGAATCTGTTCGGAAAAGGTCGGAAGAATCGTTCGAACGTGATTTGCTAAAGATTATGGAAAGAATGTTAACGATTCCAATGAAAAAGATCCAAAGAGGATGTTTCTTTTATCTTTGCTGCCAAGCCTCAAACAAGTTAAACTATCTGATAAATTGGATGTTTAAATCAAATTAATGCAACCAATGAAGTGTTATACCTCTGCCTCAGGAGAGAACCTCTTAACCCAAACGTTCCCGCTGACAAATACTACACAATCTGGTGCCTTTACTTTCATCCCAAGCCAATTCCCGACAACTTCCCAGTCACTAGTTCAACCACCATTAGATACACTGTCACCCTTGGCGCCTTCTATATCTTCTATTGAGCCAGACGAATCAGTTATGTCCTTTTTTAAATTATAAAAGATAACTAACTTTAAAAACATTATATTTTTTATTTTATTTCACCCATTTATAAAGTATATGAGTAACAATAGCATTCAGTTTAATAAGTGTCATGTGATGGCTAGTAATATACGTAAATATTCACAAGATAAACTTACCCCGATGTAACTGCGAGTTTTTGTTCCGCTCCTATGAACTCACACATAACAGTATTTTGTTTTAACAAATTATCACTCACAACTGACAAGAGGTAATTGAAAGAGTTTACGGACATGCGGTAATATTAAAAAAAAAACTTGTTTGGGTGAAGTTTAAGTGTTTCATGAATAAGAACAAATATTCCCTTTGTTGACCTTTCGCTGATAATAGGGTGAATCTACTTCGTACCTTGTCCTCGGCGGCGCCGACGTCGCACAAGTAAAACAGATACAACAGATTTTACATTAAGTTTCATTGCTGAATTCATCTGAGAAATCTCTGAACATAGCATTTGTGTAGCCAGATATAGCAACATTTCACTCTACCATGTGCGGCGACATTTGAAGCTAGCTTTAGTTATTTGTAGTTCAAACTCGAGAAACATTTAGGGCTCGTCAGGCCGTAGCCTTGAAGAGGAACTAAATTTTTTATTTAAGCTATGAAAAAAAATCTTGGGAGACTATTGTTTCGTCAACATCATCCTTTAAGTAATCAATTAATTATGAAGTTCTGATACATCACTTAGACTTTTTGTTGGTTCAATAATTCTAATCACGGCAGCATTGTACAAAACTGTCCAGAGTGTCTATCTTTTGGTGGATGCAATTTATTAGGGGATGCTGTCCTTCCAAAAATAATACACTTATCTGATTGACTTTCTGAGTTTTTATATATTACTTCTCTCACAGTAGACATAAGTATAAAATATCAAATTTAAGATAAAAGGATACTCTAAAATATTTGGTCCATGGTCCTTATGGTTTGCCAGAAAGCTCTCTGCGATGCCTTGCGTGTGACACCTCGCCAACTACAGATTCTCCAAGAGAAAATTAAGCACAACAGACCATTGGAGGGAGACCATTGGAGGACAAGAGGGGAAAACATAGCAATAGAGTAAACAAGATATCAGATGAAGTTACTACAAAAATAAAAGAGCACATAGATTCATTTCCTAAACAAGAAAGTCACTATTCAAGGCACAAAACTTCAAACTGCTTCTTAAGTGCGAATTCGAATGTGCGAAAAATGTACAACCTGTTTGTTGAACAATACCCACATCTTGATGTCGGTAAGTGGTGTAACAAAGTTTAATTAACTTCGGTGTTTAATATTATTTTTTTATTTAATTAGTAAAATTAATTTTTGTTGATAGACCTGATTCGCTTTTATTGTAAAGAAGACATTTACCGCTCCTAGCGGACAACTAGAAACTAACTCCTTTCAGAGACTTTGTTAAATTCAATATTATTTTCATATTTCTTGTCATGTCTCTTTGTAAACTCTGCACGGTCCATAACACAATTTTAAAAAGTTTTTTTTAATCTATTTTAAACTTCAAGCGGAACCCAGACTTACCTGGAAGACTAAATACAATCTTATATTTTTCGTTTAGAGAGCAACCATTATGATGGCTCCAACAAGTTGCAAACGATACTTGGCCGGTCCTCACTGCACTTGCGCGGACAGAGAAGAAGTGAAGCCAGTGCGCATGCCCGACACTCCGATGTCGAGATGTGGATTGCCACCCCGCACGCCCCTCTCCATAGCCAAGCGAAAGTTTATTTCGTACGGGGAGTGAGCATAATGCTCATATGGTTTGGGTTGATAGACCCCCGCCCGACCTAAAAATTGGATGTTTCGGGTCAAATTCTGACCTTTTGGACACTATGTACCATCCTAGATTCCAAACCACACAAAACCAGCTTTATTTATGTCTTCTTTCTTGGTCCCGTTTATTTTACTTTTCTTGAGAATTTTTATTATATAACTCACCTGGATTTCAAATGTTTCACCTTATGCTACCGACGGGGCATTATCAAAGCTCGCGGAATTGATGCCGGGAGGCGAAAAAGGCGCGAGAAGAGGAGACTGGCGCTGAAAGTGACGAGAGAAGATGGGGTGTTGAATGAGTGCTTCGGACAAAAAAGATAAGTTTGAAGTGAAAAAAAAACCTTAATGGACCGACGCAACTCGTGGTTTATGACGATAAAGAGTCTACTGTCATTGCAGATGAACCATTCGTGGCCATCATCGACGGCTACTCCATAATTTACCGCATCTACAAAAAAACCAGGGTGATATTCCGCCATTTTTCTCTCTATTTTACATCACATAAAATATACGTACATAGTTCATCTGATCCTGAGTTAGGCCACCTAAAAGGCACCTCAAAAACTTATATATTTCTTCTTTTCTACTAGACTATTCAGTGTTTCCAACTCTTCACAGCAAATTCACTCTCCCTGAAGATATATATCTAAACTGGACAGGTCGCGAGTTCGGGACCGTGCAAAGCCAGCGTTATTTTTTTATTTTATGTTTTATTATGTCATAACCTAAGTTAGAATTAATCCGCTATAAGCTGATACACAAAGTAAATTATAAGGCTTATAATTATAATTTACCATGCCGTCTGGTAGGCAGGGCAACTTTTTTTTCTTTTTTTGTCCTTTATAATAAAGTTCTAGGTCCTAAACCTGGAAAATATTGTCCCTGGCAAAACTTCTTTTTTTTTTGCATGCCGTAATTTCCTTTTATCAAGGCATAGTATTCATTGATATAATACCCGCTCCCCCCGACTTACACACTGTGGGTTACCTTCCTGGACAGCAACCTGGACGAGCCGTGGAGATCCGCAGCATCTGGCAGGTGGGTGTAGAGAGGGGAAGGAGATTATTTTAAGGTACAATCTGGTGTAAATAGTTCCTTGCCCGTTTCAAACCACCCAGAGGACACCCCGAAGATTGTTTTTTTTATTGTGAGAGTCTTGATGCTTATATCTGTTGTGTTGTTTTTTTTTTGTTAAGGTTAGATTTAGTAATAATTTAGGTTTATTCCTTTGTAGAGAGTATATTTATTACAGTGGTTTTACAGAGACATATTTCGAAGGGATTACAAATTCAAGTTTGGTCGTCCGCGATCTGACTCATGCAACTATTGCGACAAGTTGTATATAAAGATGCTGTCCGCTTCTTCTGATGAAGAAATCAATCGTGTAGAAATAGAGAGTAGGATTCACCATAAGAGGGTTGACGTTGACGCTGCATATAAAATGTTGGCTCAGAATACAGAGAGGGCGTCAATGACAAACAATCTTTTAGTGATCTGCATCAACCTTTAGCAAGTGTTGTTTTGTCCGCGTCTCTTTCATTTATCAGTGTTCTACGAGAGACAGTATTCCTGTTACAATTTAGCTATACACGACACCGGCAAAAACAGAGCCTTTATGTGCTTCTGGCATGAGTCTGTAGGCAAAACGGGGTCAGGTGAAGTCACGTCTTGCATTCTCGGTTATATAAATCAGCATTTTAACCACTTTGAGACTGGTCAGACAAGGCAGCTTATCATTTGGTCTGACCGGTGAGTCTGACAGAATAACAACAGGCGCATGATTGCTCTGCTTCAATACTTGGTCACTAGAGAGTTCTTCACATCAGTTGAACAGTTTCCTCGTCAGTTGACATAGTTTTCTTCCGTGTGACAGAGACTTTGCTCTCATTGAGACAAATAAGAAAAACTTTCCAGTGTATCTTCCAACAGATTGGGTGCAAGTAATCGCCACTGCAAAAACTACTGGACATCCTTTTCAGGTGTGGGTGATGGACAGTGATTATTTCAATGATTTGACAGTGCTCGAAGGTAGCCTTAACAAGAAGGATTTCAAAATAACTGGCTACCATTGGCTTCAGATAACTGCAGATGACCCTTCAACCCTTCGAGGCAGAACAAGCCACAACATTATCTAGCCCTTTCAATATTTTTGTATGGCTAAGAAGAGGAGGGGGGAAAACTCGGGATACCTGGCACCCGTGAATGTCGAAAGGCTTCCAGCCTTATACATTGAGTATTTATCAGTAAAAAAAGAGAAGAAGGACGACCTCCTGAAAATGACTGAGTACATGCCTAAGGAGTCTATCAAGATCTAAAAACCAACTAGGGATCCCTCACTCACGTGGCATAAAGTGTTGTGTTATATTAAACCTATTATAGGACCAATTTAGTGCCCTTTACTACAAGACCATGCAAGATTTTTATTATATATAAGACAAATATTTTTTCTAAAACTCATAAATAATAAGTTTTTAAAATATTTTTAGAAGCGAAACACTATGATTCTTTTATGTGCCAATTTTGATACCTAATAAATCTACTGTTATACTATGTTCTTCTCCATAAAGCCTCCTAGTCTACCCTTATGCTTAAGAGAAAAACGTTGTAACTGTGTCACTTACAACCTTGTTCCACCGTAAAAGAAAGATTTTCAATTACCTACTTTTTTGCAAGTTTTTTTGTGGAAAGTTTATGTGTGAAATATTGAAAGATGATTAGTATAATGCAAACATCGAGAGACCTCCTTTATTTAATAGTAATAAGACTTTGAAATAAATTATGTAATTTTTTCAAAAATTTTGTTTTTGTGGGTTACAACGTTGTTCGTGCCAACGACTCAGATGTTCAGGCACTTCAAGCGAAGTTAAAATTTAAAAGTATCAAGCTAGAATAAGATCCAGACCAAATAACGGAATTCGAGGACCATTTGGAATCCGGTCTCGATCTAAATTTTAAGTTAATGAATCCTCACATATTTTATAATAGGACAATTCTAAATCAAGAAGATACCAAACAACCAAAGAGGATCAAGAAAAATAGATCGACTGCCTCCGAAATTCCAAGTAACAATAAGTTAATCTCCAAAAATGAATATATACAGGGGTGGATTGACGGTTTGAGCAATTTCCCCTCTTCAGAAAAAAATTAATAAATCTGGCAACAATTATAATTTAAAACTCTCTCTTTGGATAATTATACAAAAATTAGAATTAAGTATCCAGAAGATTTAAACATTTCTATAACATTTGGCCAAATTTCAGAAACCAATCCTAAGACATTAATCCATACTATTTTAGCAGTACAAATAAATCTCTTGGCGATGTTTCAAACTGTTCCAAGATTCCAAGTTATGAAAAGTTGATTCCAAAAAAATTAATATTTAGAATAGTGGTTTTAAAAAGTGGATGATTTCCCCTCTGCCAAAATTGTCTACGAGGAAGAAACTACATCCTGTTCAAGAAGACTCTTCAGGCGAATTGGGGGATGGCTCCAGAAATTAAATATTTTCAAATAAATTTATAAGTGGAGAATCTTATTCAAAATTATAGTTTTTTAATTATAACTGTTCAAAATTCAAAATTTTCAAGTTAAAACAGTACGTGCTTAAACTATATCAGTGTTTGACCAAATTTCTGAGAAAATCTTTAGAATATTTATCAGCACCTTCCTGTTAAGACTATACGCAAAGAACTGTTCTCAAATTACGAATTTTGTTTTAGCACCGCATCTTACTACCCGCTGGGATTATACGCTATCTGTATTGATTTGTATGTGTACGTGTTAAATACCCTTTTTTAAGTATCATATAAATAATACGTTTGTTAAATAAATCATATAAATAATACTTTTGTTAAATAAATCATATAAAAAATACTTTTGTTAAATAAATCAACTATTTTCAATTTTTTTATACTGTATTATTTTTGTGTCCAAATATTTATAAATTTGATTTGAGTGTATAAAAAAAATACCGATGAGTAAAAAGTCAATTTACATGTTTGTGTTTGTAATAAATATACAGATATAATTAAATGATGAATTACCTTTAATAATATTATTATTGTTGTTTTGAGGCTCGTCGACACAGTGAGGTCATTAGGGCCAATAAAATAAACACAGTAAAATCCCCACTAGGGACGAGACACATCACATATAGTCCACCTGTTAGAATAAACAGGTGGAAACATAAAATATAAAACAATATACAATATACAAAATGTGTATATCAATTAAAAACATATATTCTCAATATGAGAAAAAGCCCATTCGAGAAACTCCATAGGAGCGCTCAAATGGGCTAATAGAATAAAAGGAGTGATACACCTGCTAAAATAAAACCACAGGGCCTGGATTCACTAACAGGAGCAAATAGTTGCGCCGGCGCAAGTTTGAAAGATGTGCCCAAATCCCTATTTACTAAAAGAAGCAGGCGCAATTTGAGAGCAAAGTTGCGCCTTTTATTTGCCACCACTCAAGAGTAGGCGCAACTATTAAAATCATG
>CABFWO010009970.1:0-10437 GCA_902155825.1 Timema genevievae
AATTTCATCAAAATCGGTCCAGCCGTTTAGGAGGAGTTCAGTGACATACACACGTACAGAAGAATTATATATATTAAGATATATCTTATTAGGCTATATATTTATTAACTATTGAAAGAAGTTCCTTTTTTTGATACCAAGCTGATAGCTATTTTAATCATGTTATAAATAAATTTATTAAGAAAGTTTGGATTTTAGACATACATAATAGTATTTTTTTCTTCGAACCCAAGATACCTGCTAGAGAAAAATAACTATCGTTCCCTCTCTCTCTCTTTCTCTCTATCTCTATATATATAAAAATACATATACATACTTGAAGTGTAGTTAATAAATTAGCCATGATATTAAAGAATATTTTTCAAACAGGGAATCGAACTGGGACTCCCTCTCACAGGCAGATCACTATATTAAGAGTACAACCCTTAGACCCTCTAAACATCAGCACTGGTTTTTCGCTCTGAAAGTTTTGTTTCAAAAACATGTCAACAAGCTCTTAGGGTGAAGGTTTATTACGACACCGAACTACAAGTAATGTAGCCAACGGGACAGCTCGTATTTGCTTGTGTAAATTTTCTCTAATTTATACCTTCATTAGGTGTGTAAACCAGTCAAACATAAGACGTGTTACCAGACACCTTTTTTAATTAGGTGCTTTGGACTAGATTTAATTTTAGAGAATACTTCAAATGTTTTGATAAATTCCATATATATATATTTTTTATGTATGGATATATTCTATATATGGATAAATTATATATATAATTTATATATATTATATATATCAATTATTATAAACAAATTAGAAATTAAATAGGACTAATAATCACATGTAAATAACGGCGATGCTTTACAAACTCGCTAACCTAACACTTTAGACATATAGCTGCATTCGGTACCATTGATATAGATAGATTAAAGAGATAATATCGAATACTTTGAAAGTGTCAGTTTAAAAGAATATACAAAATAAAATTAAAATAAAATGAAGCTCTTCTAATCTATGTATCAGAACACATAGTATATTGAATCAGCCAGATAATGTCCGATAGTTGCTTAAATCAACATTTTGAATCAAACTTGGTTTTAGGATTAGATTAAGCAAATTTTATTCACTACACTTAGATTTTATAGTTGTAATTTAAAAACGGCAGCTTTTAGAACAGTCACAAATCCAACCCAGGCAAATAATCATCCAACTTAAAATTAAATAATTGAATCAGTCAGATAATGCCTTATAGTCGGTTAAGGCATAATTTTGAATCAAACTTGGTTTTAGGATTATATTAAGCAAAAGTTATTCAATACACATATATTTTCTAGCTGAAATTTTAAATGGTAGTTTTTATAACAGACACAAATTTAACACTGGCAAATACACATCTAATTTAAAATTAAATCGATCTCTTTTTTAAGCTATGTAACAGAACGGCTTAATACCAACAGAGGATAATTGAAATAACTGATGTTGATGTTGTATATATATCTATCCATGAACTAAAACCCCTTTAACCAGAGAACTACCGCCCCATTCTTTCTAATTTAGATCGAAAATAGAATCGGGCAAATACGGAAGGTCTCACCAGCGTTTGTTCAATATTAGTTTCCATCTACACTTATTGTGTTAAATATCGGTTCGGTACAATTGAAATTTTAAAAAAATGTTAATAACGCTAAATATTATAGCATATTGTCTTTTTTGCTATTCAAAATTAAACTATTATATTATGTGTTCGTTAATGAATACAGTCCGGAAAATAATTATTTAATATACAGCCAAATCTGATTATGAGGCATAAATCTATAAAGGAATAAGAGCATCACCAGATACTACAGGTTAGCTAAATAAATGGTAACGGAAGGGGTCGGGGTTTGAATCTCTGTCGTGCATGTGTACTGAGGCCGGTTTCCTCCCTCATCTTCCACGGCTTGTGCCCCGGACGGGTAGTAAGAAGAAACATTTCATTTTCTACTACCATACTGATACATGTGCAGGTACATGTCTCTCCTTCTTATTCCACTCTACAAACTATGTCCCTATGGTTTTTCAGTTTCACTCCCTCGCAAATGTGGATTCAACCTTCCTAATTCCTAATACATTAGCGTAATTTGTACTTAAGCGTCTAACGCTGCTTCTGGTTACCCGCTCAACCTTCACACAAGTGCAGGTACATTTTATATCTCCCTCCGCCCTACCAAATATATTGCTAGTCCTGACAGGGGGTTAAAATAAAATGCTACAACATACGTGCATCCTGATGACTATTTCAGCGTTATATCTTTAAAAGCAAAATACATTTACACTGAGAATCTAATTTAGACTTGCCATTACGTCAGAAGTAGACAGCATCCTTAAGGACGTATTTGTTTGTACGCAATACTCCAGCTTTGGAGGAAGGAGTTGTGATGAGGATTTTAATCCCTCGGCATGATTTAATATAAATTGTCAGCCAAAGAACTTAGAAACCAATTTAAATTTGTTTTTGACGCTGAAGGCAGCTCGTGGTCCACATATTTAATATAACTACAAACCATTTGGTTGTGTCTTTTTTTCATTGGTTTTTTGGCTTGGTCAGACAATAATCCCCACAGCATTTCATTTAAAAGTACCTTCCTATGAAAATTTGACTGTACCGGAACTCTCTTAATATTAGACGATGTCAATGTCCTCACAGTAGGCATGTGGAATTATTTTTTAAATCTATCCTTCTACCACGGATGTGCAATGAAAAGGAGGGTTGGGAGTAAAAATTAATGTCAGTGCCATGAACGCTAAGATTCTTTTCAAATTTACAATACCTAATAATTGCCCACCCATAGAGCAGACTAATAGAGTTTTCCCCCCTTTAAGATCTAATCTCTACCACTTGCATCAAGTAAGAATGTTTCTCAACTACTTTAAGTGCCCTTTCAAATGACCTCAAAAAGGGTGAACGTGCTAATGTACTTTCAGGAATCCCACAGTTGCGGAAGTTCTTGTTAGACTTTCCCGATTTTCACTCCAGCTCAAGTAGGCACGCCGTCTGTCAGGCTCATCTAATTCTGGCGGGAAAGAGGGTGGCAGCCAGTGGACCAGGATTCAAACCCCCGCAGTTTAGTATATTTTGAGAGTGCTGTATTAGACCTGTGGCTCACAATTAATTATTCTAGAGTAATCTATAGTGAGACTACTTATCGGCACTGATCTGAAATCCACGGTCTTGAAACCATCCCAAAGATCACTAGTTCACCACTTGGCGTGGTAAAAAGATATAATTTAAACGTGATAAATATCCCGGTTTAAACTGCTGGCATTTGAACCTAAGACATTTGTTTCCGTAAGAAGATTCACTACCGATTGATCTTGGGGATAAAATGTAAATTATTGGTCAAGTAACCCGTTTAATCCGAGAGGATTAACATATTTATAACTTCTTTCCGGACGGATGGTGGCACATTTCCCCCGCCCCACTGAAATTCACGCTTCTTTTTGGTCTATATATGTTTGACCTGTGACTCCGTGCATAATCTTTTATGACTTTTTTAATTCTAATGCGTATACAGCTATTTTAAACTACTGTAATATAAAGCTTTTAATGACCCTGGTGCTTGATGAACCAATTAATAATACACTTTTGTTTACTAGGAAAAGATTGCTGAATAGCATAAAGGCACACTCGATTCGTGGTGAGCTAGACCACTGAGGACGGGGGAGATTGAGGTTCGATTCTTGGTTGGGTGAACTGTATCGCTTCTGGTTACCCGTTCGGCCTTCACACAAGTGCAGGTATATTTTATATATTCCTCAGTCCTGATATTATGAATTTATGTAGTTATGTATTATTTCGTCAAAACATAGTTGGGTTTCAAGGTCTATTTATAGTCGCTTCAATGGGGTGTGCCACATGTAAAGGTGTCGGCTTCTTATTGGTCAGTAATATTGTTTCCGCATCGTTGATTGCCCGATCCATGTAAATCAGGCTGGATTTACCGTTACTCATCAATTAAGCTCACGCATCTGGTGATCACGGACGTGTTACTCCACTGCTAGCTAGGGGGACCCAATATGCTATGAAGGACCACTATCCACCCTCTGAATTCATATATATTTTTTACAACTGCGCAAATGTGGGTACATATCTCGCCCTGTGATGTAAGGAGGTAGGAGGGGCTTCAAATCCCTACTAGGGTCTACAAACGCTAATTATTTTACATTTTAAACCCCGAGCAGATGCTAGTACACATCTCGCCCGGTCACACACCACGGTAAAACTCTGCTGGTGCCCGCTGTATGGGGCTTCAATTCCCGGAAGTATGACCGTTCTAGCATACATTAGATACGGCTAGCACCGGCCTGGATTCCCCCACCCCCTCACATCGTGACATTTAATTATACACAAAACGTTATTATTTGTATTTTCCATTTGAATCAGCATTTCTAATCTAGATATAATTCAACAATCTTGACAAAAAAAGATTAATTTTATTATTATTGTCTTTATTTTGAATGGTGACAATTAAGGCATAGGCCTTCTTGTAAATTAAATCGTTGCTAACATGTAATATAACAAACAAACTACCTATATATATTTTTTAATTTACATCTTGGTAGGAAGATTTCTACTAAACATGTTTTTACATTTCAACTCGGTGCAAATGATGGTACACATCATTCCCTGTGACGGTAGAAGGTAGGGGTTCACGTCCCTACTAGGGCAACAAAAACTAATTACACAAAAATTGTTAGTATCTTTTCACATTTCAACACGGCGAAAATGATGGTAAATTCCTACAACAACTAATTTTATCATTCTGTATCTCATTTGGCCAAAGATATCCAGATAGCACTGGAGAGTTCGATTTCTATATTAAGGTGTCAATGATATCTAGCCGGAGTAATCATCCCTAAAAGCATAAATAATAGTTTGTCTATTTGATTCTTAAACTACCTATATGTTTTCATATTTCAACCTGGCTCAAATAATGGTATACCCCTGTACAACCACTTATTTTATTTTTCTGTCTCTCACTTGGGCAAAGATATCAAGGTTTGAATCCATGTTACCGTATATGGAAAAAGCTGAAACACAACAAGGTACTTTAATCAGGAGAGGAAGATTTCTACTAGACATCTTTTCACATTTCAACCCAGAGCAAATGATGGTACACATCACGTCCTGTGACGGGAGGAGGTAGGGGTTCAAGTCCCTACTAGGGCAACAAACGCTAATTACACAAAAATGCCAGTATATTTTCACATTTATACCTAAGGTACTATAATAAGGATTGTTTCCGAAAAATCGGGTCCCTGATTGAGCGTTACAAAGTACATTTGAACTGGGGCCCTCAGAGGGCTACGACCCTATGTTTCAAAGGACTTGGGGCTGTGGCGGTTAATGCCTCTTCAACAGGGTCATTGCTACCCACAACAAGTTTAGGGTAACGACTCTAGCCAAGGGTTGATTGTCACTTTCTCCCACCCCCGGGGGTATTTGACACACGGAGCTTACGAGTATGGGGTGGAGGAAAGGGGAGAGAGTGAAATAAATTCCAACAGAGGCTTGTGTGAGGGATCCATTACAGGATGTTCTCCAACTAAGCTAAGCGGCCGTCGGGAGAGGTTCGTGCCGCGCCCTCACTAGCGATGCCATGGGAGGAGTGCCCGACAGCGTAGACTGCACGCCAATAAATAAAAAATAAACTCCAACGCTCGTCAATAATCCTACGACAATAAATAAAAAACTAATGAGCACACATAAAAAACTATGAGCACACACAAAAAGCAAATGAGCACATACAAGGGACAGGAACCAAAAAGTTTGGAACACTGAAAAGGGGTACAGGCAGAGGGGGTCAGTGGGAGGGGAGGGGAAAGCCAACAGCCAATCAGAGAGCAAGGGGCGTGGTCACGTGACCAGATCCAGCCGTTCACAGCGCTGTTCACAAACGATGGTCCATCTACTAACTAATCACTTATCGTCTCTTTGCGCACTTAGATAAATTGGTATACCTGATTCCCATGTATATTTATTACCTATAAATGTGTGTTTAAATGATATAATAGAAATGGTAGCACTTCTCATCTATTTGCGCATTTAGATAGAGTGGCATACCTGATTCCTTCATGTATACCTATATTACCTAATATATGTGAAACGAAAATTGAAATTGTTGCAGAAACAGAATGTAAAAAAGAAGAGAACAGTTATTCTGAATGCCATTGCAATTTTAATTTGGAACTCTTTTAGATATCACTTATTTCCGAGGCTAAAAGACAATTTTGTAGTGTAAACGTGGTATTTTTTTACATGAATGTTTTAGTGTGATTACATTGTAACATTTGGTAATGTTACATCATACTACCCCCATATAAATCTTTACGTAGAGGTTTTCCTTACAAGTCATACTACCCACTCCGTATGAAACTTCAAAATTAATAAACTTTCTGCAATAGTAGCCTTCTCTATTGTAGTCCAAGGTATATTCAGTCTATATCAAGAACAATATTAAACAATATTAAGCAAGAATAAACACCCCGCAATCACAAACTGTCCATGTACTTACTCATTGTATCTTCTGGCTAGAACAACGTTCAAAACTGGAGTATACACGTCACGTCCTAGATTGAAGAGTGGGACGAACAAGCAGTGGTGAGCCAGCAACTGATGTTCCGAGAGGACTGATCGACGTAATTCTAATGGGATGGACGAAATACACACTCAACAACAGAACTGCAACTATCCTGCCATCCGGTGGGAAAAAGAGTATCAACAGCTAAGACATCGCGTGATGTGTGTACGTCACAGGTGTACTGGTCAAAAAGATCTCTATCAACATTGGTGGACGTGGTCAAGACAGGGCCGCAAATCCCAGCTTGATCGATGGACTACGTGCTGCTCTGTGTTCATCTAAATGGCTGATGGGACGTCAACGACTAATATGGAGACACCCCCTCCAACTCTAAGGGACTAGTAACATTATATAAACCTGGCGAACTTGAAGACAAATCAACTATTATATTCGACGCCCTATGGAGAAGTCCTGTACTGGACTTGGACATTTACAGGATGATTACGTATTTTCTATATTTATATTCATAGATATTATTTTAATAGACTTGAACTATGACTTGTTCAATTTTGAATTAAAAAGTAAACTAGGTTTTGGAATAAGCCGGAATAGGCATCGTAAATGAATAACTAAAAGTTTTTTAGTTTATAAAATTAAATTTTTTATAAGACACCTTTTTTTTGGGGGGGNAGCCGGAATAGGCATCGTAAATGAATAACTAAAAGTTTTTTAGTTTATAAAATTAAATTTTTTATAAGACACCTTTTTTTTGGGGGGGGGGGGGCGCCACTTGGTCACTAGTGTCTGTTATGTCACTTAAAAATTTTAAATTGACACATTTATGAACAAATTTTTTCTAGACGTATTTTATTTGAATCATCTAAATATTGTAGTAAATGTAAACTCCATTTTTGACGATGTTTCCTTAATTGATCATTATATGAATTATATGTTAAAGTAACGTAAAAATTTGCTGATTGATTGATTTAGAATTTAATATTTTCCAAATTATTTAATAGTAATTACTGGTGGTTTAACTAGACTTTTTTGTATGTTATATTATTTATTATTAACAAGTAGCGTTCTTGTTAACGTCTTTAGTTGTGTCGACATTAAATAGTCCCGCGAGAGTTTGACTTGAAGTCTATAAGCCAAACTCTTGTGTTCTTTGAAATATCTGTGTGATATTAAATTTACCTTAACTTTTTCTCAAATTATTCAGTCTGTATTCATTGTAGTGAACCAGACACTTTTGTAACAATTTAAAAGATGCCCATTAGGTGTTTTTTTGTTGTCGTATAAATATCTGGCTCGATATTTATTAAGTAATGATTTGTTCTAATCGTCAACGTTTAAGGTTGCTTTGTCAATATTCACTGTTGTGAAACTGACAGTTTAGTTTGGTCAAGTTGTTGTATCTTACAGACTGACCCAGTTGACTAAAGGATATGTTTCATATTTGGAAACATTCTCATAATCAAATTCCACGTGATTAATGATATGTTATTATGTATTTGATTTTCAACACACCTCCGATGGACTTATGAGGCCATGTAAATTATTGTTTCAATTGTTGTTATCTTGAATAAACCATTCATATTGTTATTTAATTGTTGCTAATACCTTACTTTTCTATTTCTTATGTAGCTTCCACCCGCTTTCCTTTTAGTCTAGTTTGGCCATAGCTAAGAGGTAGTAGATTGGGTGGTAACAACATTTACAGCAAAAATTCCACTATCATTATAAATTAAATTCATATTATATAAAATAATTTCAATGTTATGTATTATTTCTTAAATTAATGGGACTTTTTATAAATGTATTACAATAACTGTCATATTCTAACTATATATACCATTGTTTTAATTTTATTTAGAAGGATTACATAGTTTTACACTAAATGCTATTGAATTCACATTTGTGTTTTAACTAAAAAATATGCTCTAATCGCTACATGACAACAAATTTGCATGTGTATAATACCAATAAATATGCTCTACACGATATATATACACGCATATAAATTAAATATATATATACATAAAAATAAAATGCATACGTTTTCGTCCAAAGTGATACCACCCCTAAAATTAATATGTTCCAGTAAAAGCTCAGTTGTTTAAGTGCCTGTACTGGTACAGTATTGAGTGCAGCAGAGATGGGAAGCACAGACACTTCAGGGGCGGTCGTGGTAGTGGTATTTTCAGGTGGTGGGCGTTGACTAAAGTGCAGATATAACTGTAGTACTTATTGGTATAAAGTCCATTTAGACTTGTCGTCAAGTTTTGAAGCGAGGATTTTTTCCACTTCCTTTCCAAAATTTTGAATGTAAGTTAACTTCTCATCTTGTGAGGTACACCACTATAGCCATCCACTGGCTTCTTGTTTGATTTTCAAAAAGTATTAATGTACCCGTGATACAACCCGCCAGAAAGTGTCTGACGGTCGTAAACAGATACATTGTACTCCCACACTTCGTGTACGGCTTCAAAGTTGTAGACTTTCTAAACGGCTTTCCGGATCTCGTCAATCACTCAGACGCTTTTCAACCAGTGATCATTTTTGTCGTTGTGCTGACATACGCCCTGGTTTTTCTCCTCCCCGCATTTCCTGCACAAGATGAACATTAACTTGTCGTGCATCCGTGTAAGCAATTCGGGTATAAATAAATCCCACGGAGGCGTCACGGTAACTTTGGCTATGCCTTCTACTTGTTCTATAGACGGGCAATTTGTCTCCAAGTGAATCTCGGGGTGGCCGATGGGATATATTTTTTGTACTTGCACACGTAAGGATACAACGAAAACACATCCAAGTACTTGATCTTTTCTCCACAAGAAAGGTCTGCTTCGTGGAAGAGTTTGATACAATTTTTACGCCCACCAAATAATGCGTCCCTGGAACTGAGGGGCTCCTTGCTGTACACCTCATGCTGGAGTACAAAATGTTTCAAGTCCATATTTGTGCGTTTCATCGCATTAAACATACACCCCCACATCTCTACGACCGAGTAGTTGGCATTCTTAAACTTTTGCAAGCAAAACATGGTCGCTTCATAGCGCGTCTACATGGTCTCGTGGGGGCTGTTTTTGATAGGGTGGTCCTGACGGGATAACAGAGAGGGCAACCGTGCCAATAACAGCCCCAAAACTGGAATACGGTGGTGGTATCTCCAACTTTAACAACACTGTCTACACGTCGCCCTAACAAATATTCCTCATGGCGGTTACCCGCATGAAGGATAGAGACACCGCGTTGGTGGGCCCCCAGCATAGCCATTGTATGGCTACGTGCAACTGTTGGTTGGCACAATAGTAGCCACCGTTAGGGATGATACCAATGGTATTCTAATTAAGATGACCTAGGCGGTAAACAAACATGGCCGCTCCTGCGATAGTACACGCCTCTCTGAAAGGATTCACCTTTGCTTTTTCCATAAGCATATCTCTAAACTTAAGGCAGGCCTTCCGTAGGATCTCTACGCCTTTCACGCAATACAGTTCAACACGCGGTTAAAATCAAAAACATAATTTTCTTTGACCAACGCGTCATACCACTTCTCAAAGTGCTCCTTTCCCTCAACCGACATCTTACCGATGCCGTAATCCTCCTTTGGCGTCAAAGGACCCCGTTATCTTTTTTATTGAAAAAATGGGGGAAATGTCCCTTGGACAAGGACTCGTCCAAGCCGAATGTATTGGGCATCTTGGACAACGACATCGGGAGAAAGTTCAGCGTGTGGGGAAGGCCATAACGCATGGACATGATTTTCCCACCGTTCATTATGAGTTCTGGAGTTCATTTTGTAGCCCAAACTCTCGGATTAGAGGGGCCCAAATACAAATAATGAAAATCAACAAAAGGATAAGTTAAGATATGTAAATAAGA
>CABFWO010009971.1:0-10437 GCA_902155825.1 Timema genevievae
ATCTGCTATGGAGAGTTGTTCTACAGGTGTGTAAGAGACCTGCTATGGAGAGTTGTTCTATAGGTGTGTAAGAGACCTGCTATGGATAAGATAAGTGCACTTGAAGTGTAAGGAAGTGTTGTACAGGGAGTGCTTTGTACCCATTGACACATATACTACAGAAACGTGGACATTGAATGTAAAAAAGCGACTAGGAAAGTGGAGACCATGGGAATGAAATTTGTGAGGAGCATGTTAGCTGTCATGAGGAGAAACAAGATTATGAATGAAGTTATCTGGGAAAGAATGGGGGTCCAGGGGGTACATGAGAGGAAGCAAGACTGGAATGGTATGGTCATGTGATGAGGATGGAAAAAGAGAGGATACCAAAGAAAATTATGAAAATGGAGCATGAACTAAAAAGACAGCAAGAGAAGCCAGGGAAGAGGATGGGAGGAGCAGATAGCAGAAAGTGTTCGGGTGAACTTGGAGGGGGGAGGGGGTGTTTCTAAATGGTTTTCCACTCCACCTCCAAGCAAACACTTCCTTTATATTCAACCTTCCCAATTCCTAACCATTAGTGTGATTAGTACATAGGCGTCCAACCCAGACGGGTGGTAAGACGCGGTGCTAAGTATTATATTATTATGGTAGAGGAAGTTGGAGGCATTTTATTAAACTGATCCAGCCACAGGTTGTGTTGTTGATGATGATCTAAATACCAAACAATTTGACAACTTTGTCGAGAGTAGTTTCTCCTCGAATTTAGTAGCGAATGGTACCCCTTGAGTAAGAATAGAAGAGTAGGAATTTGAAAAAAGTAATGACAAATAGAAAAAATATATATACCTTATTTGCAGCCACGTGAGGCGAGTCTCACTAGTGGAAGTAGTATTTTATCCGTGCAAGAAGCGTTAATCACTTTGGGAGTTGTTTTTAAACTTAAAATAGTATTAACATTTGGTATTTACTTTTCTTAACTGTCCAATAGAGCAGCGATTCTTAACAGGGGGACCGCAAAAGATGTTTTTTAGGGCCTCTGAAAATAGTTTTAAGTGTTATTTGCTTATTACTGAAGTCAATATTATCCTAAATTTTACGTTTTGGAATAAAGAATTCGATGATCGTAAGCATGTAAGTACAGTAGACTCTCGATTTTCCGGGGTAATTGAGGGGGTGGGAGTCACGGATAATAGAAATCACGGATAGTACAAATAATTCCCGTCTGCTTACCATCGCCATTCATAATGTGATGCCTTTTATTTTTACTTATTTATGTTAAAAGGTATTTTCCACAGTGATAAATATTAAAATAAAGCAGCGACTCCAAATCGACTCAATGGGCCAGTTTCATAGTCAGATTTAGTACGCCTCAAGTGCGGCGCTATACTAAAATACAAGACGTATAGCGCCGCACTTGAGGCGTACTAAATCTATGAAACTGACCCTACGTCTCTGATAATGCTATGCCAATAGTAAATTTACAAATCCTACCTTGGATAACACATTTATACACCCATTTTCTTAAGAATGGACACATCTGACAGCTAGAAAAGTTACTAAATCTACTTTCACGTACTTGTCCTTCAAGTATAGCATAACCCGCTTCAGTTGCCGCGTTGTCTAACGCGCTACTCTCGTGTTGGACTAAACTGCCGAAGACGGGGAGATTGAGGTTTGATCCCGATCTGCTTTACCGAGTTTTTTCCCTAAACGGTTTTCCACTCCCCTCCACGCAAATGTAGATGCACTTTATTTCAATTAAACCTTCCTAATCCTTAACCCATTCATGTAATTAGTTAATTTGCGTATAAACCCAATGGTTAGTAAGACTAGGTGCTAAAAAAAATTGTGGCATAATGTATATTGTATCAATATTGAACGGAAAAAAAAGTTTCAATTTTACAAATGGTGCTTCAAATGTAAATTTTTAGAAAATAAAGTTATATTTCTATTGTGGCTTTAAACAAAAAAAGTTTTTAAAATAAAGAATTTAACATTTATTTTACTCTGATGTAGCTATTAAATAATTTGTTTTTTAATATCACTATTCTTAGTCTGTTGAAAAGGGGTCTTTTTTTTTCAAATATAAATGATTAAAAACAATTGTCAAAGGACAACGAGTCATCAACGAATTCACTTTTTTAATCATTTGTGTAAACTTTTCCTTCTTCACAATCCTGCATACTCCACTAGTGTGGATTGTTATCCCACTCCCAAAGAAACAAACTATGTTCAATGGGCGCCAACTAAACATTTGTAGGCCTACTAGTTTCATAGGAGAGAAAGATTATCTTCAACTACCTATGCAGTCTCGCTCGATATTCAGTGACTACAATCTTCACTAACATTACGCGAAAAATAGGATTAGGTAGCCGGGAAGAGGCAATACAAAGATCCATTAACTTGTCTCTAACACGCTTTGGTGGCCGCGTGGTCTAACGCGCTACTCTCGCAGTAGACAAGACTGCCGATGAAAGGGAAATCGAGGTTCGAATCTCGGTCGGGTGTATATTACTGTTTCCAGCCTGTGGCCTGGCTGGCTCAGTTTGGTGTACCAAAGCTGAGTATCCTAAATGGTTTTCCACTCTTTCTCCACGCGAATGCGTGTACACTTCCTCTAAATTCCACCCTTCCTCAACCAGTGTACATCACAAACCTGAACTTTTTCCTTGTCGGTTCTTCAAAGGGAACAAATCGTGTGAACAGATATAGTTTCGAACAAGACTATACTATTCTCCTTGTTATTTAATGTGTGTTTACCGCGGCCGATATAATCCTATTACAACAGGGTTTGTGTATACTCACAGTTGCAAAAGGGGGGGAAGAGGGGATTAAATTCTCTTCCAGCCCCTCCATCTCATCCCCACATAAGGGATTGTTATATTGAGGGGAAAGTGGGTGTGTTAATTCCATGCATAGCCCGCTGCAAACTCCAGAATCGCTACTGCCTCAATCCCTCTTACAAGCTGACTGTACGCAGTTAATTTATCACTGTGTATTGTTGGCAAGGCGCGAGATGACTTCGTCTTTTACTGTGGATTCACACGAAAAACTAGAGCAGAACAGAAACTGGGTCACGTGACGTGCTCTAAGCCAATCACAAGATTTTCCGCCTCATCGGCGCGAGCTGTTCCGATATAGTTCAACTCATCTCTACTTTGTCCACTCTGTCCGAGATGTTCGGTCGGTAGAGCCAATCAAATCTCAAATCATGTATGTATGTAGATGTTTGCTCTTTGTTTAAATGCGTGTAAAATTTAACCGTTGCCGTCGAATTTTCAAAATATTAGTGTAAAACACTTTATGAGGTCTCTAAGCATGTTTTTTTTTCTGGCGCAAAGACTTCTTCGGTTTAAAAAGTAAAGAGAACCCCTGTCCTACATGATACCAAACGCGAGTGATTCGGGTGAAGCAAAGCGGAACTATTTGGTCACTTGAACAGTCGATCTGAAAATCCTAAACGCCAGAAATCAAGTAGGTTTTTAACGTTCCTGATGGAACTGACAAGCAGTAGAACAGGCGAGGAGGAAAATACAGATGACGATACAATTTGTGTTGTATTAAATGACATCATTCTCTTCACAAAGATCTATTCTACACTCCTATAACAGTCACTTTTTGTCACACGGGCATTTAGCTCTTAAAAATCAACGGAAATATTTGGATTTTTGTACTTTTCAGAGGGAAAATGTCAATTTTTAAACCATGTTTACAAGTCTATATATGTATAGGGTCATAGAAAATAGTTGTATGTTCATTCTAGTAAACAACAAACTCGTATACTAGATTTTGTCAATATTTAACCTAAGCTCAAGACCCTATGGTGTAGAGCAAAATGACAGTTTAGGGAATCATTCTAAAATTACTGACGATTCGGAGAAAGCGGTTACCATAAAATGGTACATAATCTACTCCGTGAAATGTTACTGGGTATGAAGATAAAAGTGATAGGATTTGGAAGCTTAAAGTAGTGAGCTAGCTTACCTAAAGCTGGAGCCAAAAGTTAGGTAAATAGAATCAGAATGAGTTAAGATTTAAGAATACTATTGCTGGTTATGATGTTGCTAGATTTTACATTTTGACTTTTTAAATATCTCCAAACCTTGTCACATCCAGGCATGTGTCGAGTGTATTCCCGCACAGCGCCACTGTATACTACATATTCACTGTCGAGTGTATTCCCACCCCGTGCCAGTATACAGTACATCTTCACTGTCGAGTTTATTCCCGCACCGTGTCACTGTAAACTACATCCTCAATGTGTAGAGGGTATTCCCGTGCCGTGCAAGCCATGACCTTGCACTCTGATTGCAGCGAGATGCATATCTCCACGAATAGCCAGGCTCCCTGGCATCTGGCCATGTTATTTTGGAAAACCGTGTGATTCGCGATGACGTGTTTGAGAATATATATTTGCATTCAAGGTTGGTTGATTTTGAGTTTCCCTCAAGCTATCAATAAAACTATTCTGCAATGTGTCTTGAAAAGTTTTTTATATATAGAATTTGATTAGAACCAGGACTTGAAATTGAAGCAATTTTTTTATAAACTGCAGGCACAGTTTATAGTGCAAACAAATTATTTTAGGGGAAGGGGTAAGGGTTTGTGGGGGGAATCAATGTAAAGAGGTTTTCAAATAAGATTCGAAAGTATTGATTAGCTTTAAAGTTATATTTTCCTATAACATAAAACATTATAAATTTTTTTTTGTAATTCTCTAGTCTAACACCAGAGTTATTTATCAATTGATAACGGTGTTAGGGTGAGAAGGGTAATAGAATAATTGCACTCACATTTGCATCAAGTATGGGAAAGTTTCGATGATAAACCACATGTGGAACCAAGCTTATCTTTTAGCATGTATCCGATTGGTACTTGAACCTTAACCTCCCCATAAACTTAACCAGTTGTGAGCACAGCTTATACTGTGTGACCACCAATGCAAGTTTCAACTTTTTTTTTTAGTTCTCTGGTTTTCAGAATTTGGAAATATTTGATTCTTGAACTGATATTTTCTAACAATTATTCTTCCTATTTTTATTATTTTTTTTAGTGTATAAATGAGATTTTTATGAGTAAAAATTAATAAATATGCTCCAGTTAAATAGTTAGTTTCAAAAACTGTCTTGAATGATACACAATTTTGGTAATAATTTCTATATGATTAAGTATCAATTTTCTTCAAACAACAATACATTTTGTGATGGGGTTCAATTCCAGTCGGCTGTACTAAGGGTGGTTTTCCACTATCCCTCAACGTAAATGCGGGTAAACTTCATAATTAAACTATTTTCATTCGTATCACATTAGTGTAATTAGTACATAATCATCCAAACCAAACCGGTTGTGAGACCAGAAGCTTAAAAAAAAACTATAATAAAAATAAAATGACCAGAAAACTTTTTTATATATAAATGGGTTTGGTACATACATACCATATGTATTTATAAACAAAGTACAATACAAAATGTACACGTGTCGGCACCATAATAATTATACATGAACTATATAATACATTGGCTGTTTACAAAAAAATGCATCGTAAGGATATATTTTACACTATAATATTGGTACCATACTTATCTTCATATGCAAAAATATTGCTAATATGTTCTCATAAATTAAAATGTCTCGTAAATATTTTTTTTTGCAAGTTTGTATAAAATTCTAACACAACAAATGAAATAAACTACAATAAAAAGAAAGTACAGTAAAGAAAGAAATATTCATAATAAAATAATAATGAAAAAACAAATAATTACAATAAAATATGCTGTATTGAATTAATAAATAGGATCTATTACTTTAAAAAAACATATGAGGTATACTATTTTTTTACACAGGAAAAAAGTTTTTTTACAATCTGACTTAGAAATAACAATGGTAATAGGACAGGTATTGAAATTTACCAATTTGACTAGCTAGGATTCACCACTGGTTGGAGGCATTTTTTTAGGCTTGAATAATTGAAATGGTAACAGCTTTCGAAATTTTTATTTAAAAATTTCCGAGCCAGGTTTGTTATAAATAAATTATATTCCAATGAAAAGGGGGTTATATTTAAATGGGCAAAACCCCAAACCGCAGTAATTATATAGGTGGTGACAAACTTTATTGTATTAAATCAGTTTTGAGTTAAGAACCTAAAAATATAAATATAAAATAGTTTTGGTAATATTTAATAAGAAATGTTTAACCGGCTAAAGAGTATAACAATTTGTTTTATTTTAAGGGTGCATCAGATTGGGCCACCACCTAAATACAGAGGCGGAAACAATTTCAAATTTGAGGAAGGGGGCAAGGGCGCGGGTGAAAAAACAATCCCCCATCCTAAGAATAGCACATAGCACACCTAATATATACTGAATTATTGGACAGGAATCATTCGAATTTTTGTTCCAGACCGATACAAGCATGCGTGAACAAATATTTCATCAAGTAGCCCCTCAGAATGGTGAACCAGCCAATTGAATCGTTATATAATATGTAGTGGGATAGGTCAGAGAAGAATTAGTGCTCAATTTATTGACTATAGCACTACCCTAGAGGCAAAAGGGGGGGAGGAGCATATATATGCTCCAGTTTGCAGAACTATATATATAAGGGTTGGACAAAATGTACAAATAGTATTGTTTTAACACATATTGCAGTGTGCGCTGTTTGTGCATTCTCAACTATATGCATAACACTTCTTTATCGTGACATATACAAGTTACATATATCTTATATAATAATATAACAACGAAACAATATAAAAGAATGTTATGTACAAAAAATGATGAGCAAAAAGTGTTTTATATTATCCTAGATTATTTTAAAAATTTAATTTGCATGGCTGCAAACCCCAAAACGTATATAAAAGATACCAAGTCTAACATATTGATGGGACGTATGCCAATAGAATAAATTTAAGGTTAACCCTTCACAAATAAGCATACAATTTGTCCCAAAGTGAAAATGTACAAATGTACAAATACACTAGAAAATGAGTCTGTATGTCATGTCAACATTCATTATACCACTAATTCTAAGGCCAAATGAACCTAGTTTCTTGAGTTTTGATTTACAAGCACCACAAAAAAAAATTATAACCACATTTCAAAAGGAATAAAGAAAGCTCACTAATATGTCAAAATGTTTTTTATTTCACTATGTATGTGTTATAATTTTACCTCCTTAGATGACCCCCCTTAAAATCAAGATGTGACTCTTGAAAAATAAAACAATTTTGGCTCGAGAAAAAAAGGTATTAAACAAGGTATACTTATATATTACTCAATGAAAGAAATATGAGCACACAATCAAGAAAGACTGTATCGACAGGTATATTTATATATATCACAACTCCTGTCATGTTTGAAAGAAATAAATCATTATCTCTGTACAGATATCTTCACTTCGCAATTTCCAGTTAACATCTTTGTAGTTTAACTTTTATTTTTCCATCCAAAATCTTTCATTGATTATAATCTTGTCTATATTACAAACTGACTACATTGTTTAATGTTTACTAAACATAAGGTCATACATAAGCGTATAATTAGCTTCCTCACATTTATGAGGAAGTCTTTAAAAAAAAAACTGGACACAATTTTCCTCTTTTAATTTTAAAACCGAGGGAGAAGCCGTTTTTGACCTGGCCGGAATAACAAACCTGAGAGATGGTAAACACAGATGATATGCAAAAAAAANTACATAGCTAGCCTAGTTTGTAATTAATGATTTGATTTTTTTTAAACTATACTTTTCACATTTTAAAGTTGTTTTCTAAGATATCCCGAAACCCCAGATTTTAAAAAGATTTACACAGCTCCACGCTAGTCTACTTATATAGTATAGATACAAGATAAGTTAAAAAAAAGAATTAGGTGTAATTTTTTCTAGCTTTTATTTTATTTTATTTTAAGAAATGCAATTGCATTTAGAAATCCTGAAACATCTACACATTTTTTTTTCTATTGCAAGGGAAAGAAAAAACACATTAATGGATAAATGAGAAACAATATCTTAGTTTTGCAGAATTAATTTAAGTACAAACACGACAAATACTTTCCACAATTTACAATAAGGCTTTAAAAAATTATATAATAAAAATAATACATACTTAAAAATTCTAAAATGCCAAACTGATTATAAACATTAAAACTATCAAGTTAACTATGACTCAAATATGTAATGATGATATGCGAGGATAGTTCCAGCAGCATTCATTTATGTATATTTCTGGCTCTTCAAATTTCTAAATACTATGAAAATTGGCAAACGACAAACCAAAATGTCTTGCGAATTTCTAATTTTGCAATTTTATGTTAATTTGCCTATATTGAAAGCAATTAAAAAAAATTGTTTGGTCAAAGGGATAAGGGTTTTTATCACAGTCTGGTATATTTTATCCCGGGTATTAAGTCGGTTGATTAACATGACAAATAAATGTTGGCCCTTTGTGTACTTTATACTCCCAAAACCCTATTTGTACGAAAGATCCTAGAACATGGACCATATCTAGGCACTATTGAATGGTTTAGAAACTGCCTTTTATGTGGAACTAGGCTCGATACAATATTATGATTATTACAAAAAATGTACAATGTACAAAGAGATCAAAGGTTTTGCCAAGTGGAATTACATAAAACCTGATCAAGTTTCTATATGAGAAAGAAGGGGGTGGCAATATCATTAATAAATAAAACTAAATGGTGGTCTACTATATGTGGCTAGAGTTTTACCGGTTAAAAATAATCCAAAATATAGAAAACCATCTTTATTTACCCATCTATTAAGGATATAAACGGATGGAAAATTCCATATGGAATGAATAGATGATTACATAAAACATAATGCCCTTGTGATGACTGGTTTTAAGAGTGACAGCAAAGAAAAATAGATATTCTTTGAAACCTTTTTTTAAAATCTCTTTAGCTGATAAAAATGAAGAAAAAGGAATTATTTTCCTCCAAAATTTCTTCAGTATAGTTTCCACCCCCAATCTAGAGCTCGTACAAAAAAACAACATATCTTTAATTCGGCATCAAAATATGGTTAACTATTGAAAATCAGAAATAAATTTATGTTTTGTAGTTAAGAATAAATCACACTTATTTTTTTATTTACATAAAATATAAGCATAAAAGTTTACAGGATGACCCAAAATGTCAGAACCAATCCAAGGGACACAAGCCTGGCGAGAGCATTGTACAAAGGAATGCCACAGAGACAAGAAACCGTTGGGATTAGTCAAACCATTTTGGGTCTACTTGTACATGTACACACTGTTTGAAAAGTAAACCTTTTATCTGCTGGACTGTGAAGGAACGACATGCGCTAACTGTACCAATATTAGAACTAAAGGAGGCTCGAGTGTCAATCAAGGTGAATTTAATAAAGAGTTAGTCACAAGCCTTCCGAAAAAAAAGTCCAGGTTTCAAGAGGGCTTACCTACTTTTTACCCAGTGTGCACACTTGCTGGATTAGTCTATCCAAGTCCTTAATTTTCACATCACAAAGTCTCTTGTTCTAAAATGGTGTAATTTCCACAGGCTGATTAGTAAGTTCTTGTCCCCCCCCACACACTCAGTTCTGTAAATAATTAAAATAAAAGGAAAAATTAAAAGTGTTAAGATTTTTTTGAAAAGTTCAGCAATTGATAAGACTGAAGCTCGTATCCTGCCAATCGTTGTGGACCCCGAATTCGGACAACATGACCGACACGTCTGGCGTACAAGAGAACTCCAGGTGAGACCCCGAACTCGAGCTGGCCGTATCGAACTCTAGCTCTGTCGTCAGGGTGTCCAGGTCAACCTTGAATTCGGGCGAGATGTCGAGGAGGTCCGTCACCATTAGAGAGTCCAGGTCCGACAGAGAAGGATTCTCGTGAACCCTCGCGCAACCCACGGCCGCGGTCTCGGACTCGCAATCGACGGGCTCCTGCTTGATTAACGGCTCTTCGCACCTGAGAGGGTGGTCATCGATGTCCATAGGTTCTAACTTGACGTTCAACGTGGAAAGCGTGTCGATGAGCCTCTTCCGACGGAAAGCCTGGTACTGGCCGTAGTATCTATCTCCCGGTAGCGTCCCGCTCCTAACCTTCTGTGACACTGCCAAAACAGCGGCGTTCAGTTTGGCGTCTAAAAGTTGCGATGAGTCGTCGTAGAACGAGGCGCTTTCGGGAGAGTCTGGGGGTTCGCAGGAGGGGCTGGACGGCACTTTGGCGGTGACTGTGGGAGGAGGGGGGGCGTACTGTTGGTAGGAAGGAGGCGGGGACGCCGGTCGTTGCTGTTGCTGCATGTGTTGGCGACTGTTCCTTATACTGTCCTTGAACTTTTTGTCTATGGTGAGCTGCACTTTGAGGCGACTGGGGTTCACGTTGCTCAACTTGTTGGCGACGCGGTGTCTCGAACTTACCGTGGTGGCGGTTAGGGTCGTGGCCGTCGCGGTTGGAGGAGACACGGATCTCTC